>PVKA01045017.1:0-15792 GCA_004027165.1 Ctenomys sociabilis
GCCAGCTGAGCACCACAGTGACCACCTGAGCACCACAGTGACCATCTGACCATCACAGGGACCAGCTGAGCATCACAGTGACCACCTGAGCACCACAGTGACCAGCTGAGCACCACAGTGACCACCTGAGCACCACAGGGACCAGCTGAACACCACAGTGACCACCTGAGCACCACAGTGACCAGCCATGCATCACAGTGACCACCTGAGCACCAGTGACCATCTGACCATCACAGTGACCAGCCGTGCATCACAGTGACCTGCTGTGCACCACAGTAATGAGCTGTTTCTAAGAGACAGGAGCAACCAGAACTATAGCAGGAACTATGACCCAAGCGAAAAAGAAACTGCAGTATACTCTCAGAGGAGGAACATTTTTTGTTCCAGTACCCACAGGGACTTTCATGGCCTATGATATCCAGCATGTTATTTTTTTCCCGCTGCTACAATTTCCTAGTACTTTCTTCTGAAAAATGGCCAGCCACAAAGAGAATGGCCAGATTATGGCTGTCTGGGGAGGAGAGAGAGCTGGATGTACGGAGAGATGAAAAGCAGGCAAGAGCAGCATAGCACAGCAGAGGGACAGCACAGGGCCAGCACCCAGAGGGGGGACTCTTAGGAGGGCCAGGCCTAGGGACCCTGGAGGTACAGGTGACTCTGACTAGAAGCCAGGATGGGATGGCTAAGCTGTGGAAAGAAGTTCAGTCTCTGGATTTCAAATGTTCAAAGTGATGTCTTGGCTCTGGTTGTTGAGGGTGGGCAGGAAAGAAGGGATGACCAGGCCATGGAGTGGGCTGTGACAGCAGCGCATGTCTGCTGCAGTACAAGGGGAAAACAGCAAGGCAGGGGATGATGCTTCAGGGAGACAGGCAGGCTCAGAACGTGAGGATACTGCTAGCACTGTGCCGCGCCCTGAGGAAGGGAGCAACTGGAGAACAGCGCCTCGGGGCTGGGGAAACCCTCAGTGGCACGGTGCCCACCTGGCACATGCAAGCTCCTGGGTTCAATTCCCAGAAAGAAGGAAATGCTGCCCTCGTCTGCAGTTCAACAAGGCCATTCCTGCATAGGTGGGGCTGTTCACTCTGATGACTTCGATTTACTGGGAAGAGGTTGCTGTGTGTACCACTCACTACCCAAGCAAAGGCACAGGTTTATTGCAAAAGTCGGAAGATCTGCATCCTTACGTATTACAGTACGATGACAAGAGGCGTGCCGTGCGTTCAGGGGCCTCCTTCCAGAATACGCTCTAAAAGTGTTAATCTACACTGTAGTATTTCTAACCCTCTATGTAAAAATTATACACATGTACAGGGCAAAGTGCGATGTTTTCATACGGACATATGTAGAATAGTGTTCAAATCCGGATAAACCAGTCCCTTGAAGTGCTTATCATTTCTCTGTACAGAAAACATTTAAAATGTGATCTTCTAGCTCAAAAACAAAAATATATTATTGTTCCCTAAGGCCATCCTGCCATGCAGTGGTACCCAAAACTCTTTCATCAGGTATCAAAGCCAGGGCTTTGAGCACACCAGAATTTCTTGCTCCTACTAGACGTGGTACATATTTGTCCACATGTTACATTTTGTCATTGCAGGTTTTTGTTCTCTTCTGTGTCCGTGTAGTCCTGGGAATTAAAGCCAGAGTCCTGCCCATGGTAGGCAGGTGTTCTACCACTGAGCCATGTCCCCAGCCCCTTTTAGTTTTAGTTTTGAGGCAAGGTCTCACTGCAGCTATTCAGGCCTCCGACTTTGGGTCATCCTGCCTCAGCGTCCATAGTAACTGGGGTTTCAGGCAGGTGTCACCAGGCCTGGCACACTATTAATTTTAGCATCCAGCTCCCTCACTGTCAACACTGGCTTTCCCACGGGCACCTACCTCTTCAGGGCTGCCTCCAGCTTGAATGAAGCCCTGATGCCTGGTCTGATCCATGCGAGTTCCAGGTTGTCTCTAGACTCACACATGGCACTGAGCTTTGCTCGACCTGCCCTGATTCCTGTCTGGCTGCCGTCAGGGGAAGTTCTCAAGAGTAGCTAACTGGGCCAGAGAAGATGCACCTTTCAGTGCTCAGGTAGATCTTGCCAAGCTGTGCCTTGCAGTACGCCATTATTTGTCCTCCCAACAACAGCGCATATTGTATAATTCTTTGTTAGCTCTGCCAGTTTCACAAAATAATTGAAAACAGTCTCACAATAGCTCCAAGAAATACACAGAGTGAGCTTATTATTATTCTTTTGAAAGAAAGGAAAAGAAACAGGAAGCCACACAGCCCCGGAGTGAAGTGCACCCCACAGCGTCCTTCCCACTGTGCCTGGAGCAGGTCATGCTGCGCAGACCACCCCACAGTTGGGTTCAGGTCTCTGAGCATGAATAAGCACTTCAGAGTATGCGCTGCTGCCAAGAGAGAACCGCTTTTGTCTCTTCACTCTTTGTCCTCCTCGGGCGCTGCACCCATACTCCCTGCTTCCTCCCCTGGGGTTACTTGTTGTTTTCCTATTCCAGCACCTTCCATCCCAGAGAAGTCTTGATGCTGGCATCCACCTTGTGCTTGTGGTGTCAAGTGAAAGCCTACCTGCTCTCACAAAGGAGACGGAAGTGCATACCCCCACACCATGATTCCATGTCCATGTTTCCACTTTGCCCATGTATCTTCTCTTGGGAAGATGCTGTCCCTCTCTGGGGCCAGGACACAAGTCCGCCGGCTCAAGCCTCCCAGCTCGTGGGCACAGTGTTAAGGTCATCTCTGGTCACAGCCACAAGGACCTAAGCTACATTTAGGGACAAGTGAAAAGCAGACTGTGCTCAGGGCTTGTTCAAGTTGGGAGAGCCCCCATGAGAGCCGAAAGTGTAAAATAAAGGGCAGGTCCTTCCTGTTAAGGGTGTTCAGTCTTGTCTTGGAGGCAAATCTTTCTATTCAGGCCTCAAATGTGAGTACACTGACGATCCCCGTGCAAAATAGGGAGAAGAGTGGAGGAAGGAGTCGGCCTCTAGGGCCTCCGAGAGGACTCCAGCCTCAGCCAGAGGAACAAACTAGAGCCCTCTCCTGTGTCTTCTCTCCACATTTGTACCAGGGTGCAATGAGGAGGACACAGGCCTGGGGCCCACGGGAGGCAAGAAGAAAAAAGGAGATTTCTTGTTTAACTGGATCACAAGGCCAGGAAGTGAAGGCATGGTGTGAAGGAGCCTCCCGGGAGCCTGTATGAAAGTGCTGGCACAGGGACACGGACTGCAGAGTGCAGTGCGCCCGCAAAGCGTCTGGGAGGGCCACAGAGGGCAATGTGGTGAGGCTGCAGCAGTAGCAAGGCCTCGGTGATGGCCTTCAGGCTCGTCAGTGGCCACAAGTGATCTGGCACACAAAGCTCAGCATTTTGGACGCAGGCACTCTGCCCCAGAAGCCCCACCACGAGGCTGGGCACCACGTTCCTCTGTGGCCTCAGTACTCCCACTGGGGTCACTAGCAAAGCTCCCTGGGTGAGGCTGGGTGGGAAGGACCTCTGTGGAGGGGCAGCCTCTCCCATGGGCAGGGGAGACTCTGAAACCACCCCTGGGGATGCCCCCTGGAGCAGGTGACACCCCTGAGCTCTCTGGGATCAACAGGGCAGAACGCACCCCTCTTTCCGTGTCCCTCGTCTGCTTTTCCCTGCCAAACACTTCACAGACTTCACCCACCCTGCTTGTGAAAGTTGAGATGTCAACACCAGCGACAGAAAAAGGTGTTTTCTGCTTTATTAAGCTGGCAGGAGCAGGGCTTCCTCCAGCAGCAGGTGGCCGCTGGTGTGCTGCTGCCATGGCAACATTGCCTAGGTGAGAAACCTACCTGACTGCATTGGTAACTCTGGAGGAGCTGGCTGGGCTTTTGTGGGAGCGGGGCCAGTGCATCTTCAAGGAAGTCCAGGGGCTGCCTGCAAGGACTTGTGCAGTGTGCACGGAGGGAGCAGGGCAGAGAGTGGGGCATGGAGAAGATCACTTTTGTTTGGGACTCATTGAGGTAGCGACCCGGGAAAACACGACTCAGGCAATCTTTTTTAATTTATTTAATTCTTTGGTGGAACGGGGGATGAACTCAGGCCCTTGCACTTGCCAGGGAAGCACTTATTCCACTGAGCCATCTCTCCGGCCCCCGCAATCTTTTTTTCTTAAAAAGAATTTATTATTTATTTGTTTGTTTGTTTGGTACAGGATGTCACTACACAGTTCAGACTCACACGATCCTCCCGTCTCAGTCTTCCCAGCACTTAGATTACAGTCACGCACCACCGCATCCAGTTTCTGTGGCTGACCCGGCATGTGGTACCAGGATCGAACCAGGTCCTTGCACTTGCCAAGTAGGCACTTAGACTACGGGGCTATCTCCCAGCCCCAACTCAAGCAATCTTGAAAATGGGCTCCAAGGTCATACAGAATGGCAGCTGTCTTCAGTGCCACAAGTAGCAAGGAGGCCAGAAACCACAGTTCATGCTCACCATGAATCATGGGAAAGCAAAGCTATCAGAAGCAGGCTGAGCAAGTCTCGCCTCAGCAGTGTAAGGAAGGTGGCTTGCTGTGCAGAGAGCAGCGGAGCCAACAGTCTCTTAGGAAGCCGCAGGTTCAGTTCACATGGGGCAGTACGCATGACCACAGCCTGTGTGGAGTTCCACAGCAGCAGGACTGAGGGCCCAAGAACAAGAGCCTCCTGACAGCTGACACCAGGGCCCCACCAGTGCTGCCGTTTTTATTTTCTTCCCAAATTCTCTCTCTCTGTCTCTGTCTCTCTCTCTCTCTCTCTGTCTCTCTCTCTGTCTCTCTCTCTGTCTCTCTCTGTCTCTCTCTCTGTCTCTCTCTGTCTCTCTCTGTCTCTGTCTCTCTCTCTCTCTATGTCTCTCTATCTCTCTCTCTCTGTCTTTCTCTCTCTCTCAGTAAAATCTATGGACCTAGGTGTGGCACATGCCAATAACCCCAGCACCCTCATAGACAGAGACAAGAGCACTGTAAGTTCTAGCCTAGTCTGGGCAACTTAGCAACTTAGTGAGACCCTGTCTCAGAATAACAATCCTCAGTGCAAAGGCCCTGCATCGAATCGCTGGTATCACAGAGGGGACAGATGCTATGTCTGGTGTTACTGCAGCTTGTCAAAATTCTTTTTTTCCTAAAAATCTCTGCACAAGCTTAGTGGAAGTACAAGCAGCTGTCTAGAAACTTCCATCCACAGGTGCCAACTTTGATAATTGATTCAGGTATAGGTGATAGATGTGTGCGTTCCCATGGTATTCAAGATTGAACCTAAGCCTTGTATATCCTGGAAAAGCTGGCTATACCATTTGTTACAGCCACAACCCTTTCAGATTATTTTTTAATTTAAAAAATTATTTTAGGAGCCAGGGACATAGCTCAGCAGCACTGTGTCTGCCTGGCAAAAGCAAGGTCCTGAGCTTGATTTCCAATAAAAAAAAAGAGCCCTAAAATTTTTACTATGAGATGGGGTATCATTAAGCTGCTCAGGCTGACCTTAAACTTGCAGTCTTCCTAATACAGCTGCATGAGTAGCTGGGATTACAGGCCTTGGCCAGCACACTAGGCTAATTTAGAATAAAATTTAAATTAGAATGACCATAGGATTTATTTGCTAGTTGAAAGCAGTTTATTCACTCATTCAAAACTAGCGAGTCTCACTGTACCTATGTAAATACTCAAGACGAGCACTCAACCGACCTGAGCAAGAGGAAAAAATGAATGTATTGTAGTGGGAAAACAGTAGCCCTCTAGCTTCATAATTGGGCCCTCAGACTCAACCGGCCCTGGATGCACAGCTTTAGCTCGGAGAGGAAACAGACTGAGTCCTGTCTGACCAGCTGCACAGTGACCCTCACAAGCACTAGCTAGCCTGGCTAGCTTTCCTCAAGGGCTGTCCATGGAGAGTGACTAGCACTGTCAAGGTCACATCAAATCTTGCTGCTTGTCTGGCACCCTGGCTTGTAACCAATTGCAGAGTAGCCCTTCATGGACTTTGTCTTTCTACTTACAAAATGTATGTGAGCTGCTGTTTTACTGTAAGCCAGAGCCAACGATTTGGACCCAGGTCCCATCAGCCCACTTGGGTTAGTAGAAGTTGCTTTCTAGTCCCGCCAAAGCCTCATGCAGTCATGGGGCTGCTTCTGGAGTTTGTGATTGATTCTTGATCCAATGCTGGGATTATGGGTGTGAGTGTCCTGGGGCAGATACGGTGTAAGGAGGGGAGAGAGGCTGGCTCACTGCCTGAGCTGCTGCTACTCCACTTGCCCTCTTGCTCTTTGCCGCCACCATGAACAGCCACCCTCTGCTATGTGCCAGTCTTCCTTGGAGCCAGCCAAGTATGGGGTGAAACTTCCACTGACTGTCAGCTAGGTAAACCTTTCCTTCCAGTATTTCTCCCAGCAATGAGAGAAGAGAAACCGAGATACCTTCCAACTCTGGTACAAAGCGTTTCCATCCAGTTGGCTACAGTTTCTGCAAGAATATGCTTGAGCAGAAGCCTTCAAGTGCAGTGAAAGAGATTCACTTTTCAGCATCCTGTTGGGATTCTGAGACCATCAGAAAAGTAACAAAGTCTAAATAGAAAAATGTGTTTCTTCTGAACTGAAAAAGTTCTAAAAATGGGCCGTGGTGAGTTAAACAACAGTGTGAATACACTCAACTCAACTGGACTCAACTGCTTGTTCACTTAGAAATGTTAAATGAAAAAAAAAGAAAGAAAGAAACATTAGACAGGTAATAGTCCACCTAGCATGTGGCCCAGCCATCCCACTTCTGATGTGGATCAAAAGGAAGTGAACGGATTCCACAAGCCAGAGGCGCACTGCGTACCCAAGTCCGTGGTGGCACTATTCAGCTAAGCCACCGGATCTCCACCATGCCCAACCACAGACCAACACGTAAAGAAACTTGGCAGTTACACAGGTGGAGCATACGTAGGCATAAACAAGAAGGAAATCATGCAATTTGCAGTGATGGGTAGAACTGGGTGACACTGCTTTGAGTGAAATGAAAGAGACACGGAGAAGCAAGCAGCATATTTTTTCCTCCTATGCAAGTTTACAAAGTTGACCTGAAAGTAAAATAATGATTGTGGAGGGTGGGAGGGCATGAGGGGAGCAGATTAAGGGAGGTTGGATTTGATCAGTGAGGGTTCCATCCACATATACAGAACCACATGGAATCCCATTAAGATGCACAATTAATAAATATGACATATTGCACAACACTGCAGGTTCCATAAATATGGAAATGATAATTGTTTAGGAAGATGCGGGTGACCCTGAATTATTAGTCACTGTGTGATGTGTACACATATTGAATTATTATACTGTATCTCAGCAGTATGTAAAATCTTATGTATCAATTAAAAATGTAAAAGAAACGTTAGTGCTCTGCTAATTAAAAGTAATTAACCAGTTTGGTCTCCTGACCACCCAATTTAAACCACTGGCACCGTCAGTTATTCTACAGCATATCATCTTTTCACTGAGTTCATAAAATTTATCCAAAATATTTTTGAAATACATTTAAAATATTTTTGTTTTAAAATACACTTAGGGGCCAGGGAGATAGCTCAGTAGAATAAGCGCTTGCCTGGCAAGTGCAAGGGCCTGAGTTCAATCCCCAGTTCAGCCAAAAAATAAATGAATTAATTAAAATAAAATACATTTAGTATTTAACACAATTTTAAAAAGAAGTAAATGCATTTCTTAGACATTAGCAAGCTGAAGACTGAACGCTTTTCACTCACTCCTGAATTTGAAAGCCAAGGCTCCTCAGCAGCACCACGCGGGTGACACCGCTGCCCCCGCCCCCCCAACCACGCCCGGCTGGCCCCGCTGCCGCGGCTGCTTGCGCATGTGTGGCACGTCCATCCGTGCAAGGCGGCTGGAAGAGCACAGCACAGGGCCCCTGCATTCTGGGCGGCTTCCGTGGGCGGCTGCATGGCTGTGCTGCTTATTTTCTTTCTTCTTAAATAATTTCATTGAGAAACAAATAGCAATGAGACAGTTTCAAAACCTATGAGTAGGACAGCTTCGATAATTAATACATTGCATATTGTTGTCTTAGTGGTTATTCATAGTACAAGATGCAGACATCATATCCTGTCCACAAACACTAGAACAAATCTTTCTATTCATTGAATTAAGAGAAAGTTGCTGTGTATCTATCCTAACTATTTTGAATATACACATACAAAATGGTCCTTCATTTGTATCCCCTTTCTTTGTTTAGTTTTGTCAGAGATGGGTATTCCATTGTCATTTAAATATTGTAGGTGCTTGAATTCAGCAAAATATTTCAATATAGTCCAGTAATCCATAGTAGTACTGGGCTTTTCATATGACTGGTAATGTCAGAAGTTGTTGACGTGAGCCTTTTACAGCTCAGCATATTAATATGGTTTTACTTTTTATATCTCATTTTTATACTTTTCTGCTGGAACCAGAAAAGATCTAGAATAGCAAAGGCAATCCTGGGCAACAAACAAAAGGCAAGAGGCATTATAATTCCTGACTTGAAATTATATTACACAGCTACTGTGATAAAAATCAGCATGGTACTGGCAACAAAATAGAACTTAGGATCAATGGAATAGATTAGAAGATGCAGAGGCCTCTACGAACACACTCAGCCACCTGATCTTCAACAAAAGGGCCAAACATGCTTATTGGAAGAAAGATAGCCTCTTTAACAAATGGTGCTGAAAAAACTGGCTCTCTACATGCCAAAAACTAAAACTTGGCCCAGCTCTATCACCATGCATTAAGCTAAAGTCAAATGGATTAAAGATCTAAACAGAAACACTAAATTTCCTGGAAGAGAAAGTAGGAGGAACTCTTGAAGACATGGGGGTTGGCAAAGAGTTCATGAACAAAAATCAAACCGCTAGGGTAATACTTGAAAGAATTAACACCTGGGACCTCCTATTATTGAGAAGTTTTCATATGTCAAAAGAGATTCCCAACAAAGTAAAAAGACAACCCACAGACTTAGAAAAAAATCTTAACTAATAAACACTCAGACAAAGGTCTACTCTCTAGAATTTATAAAGAACTAAAAAACATTAGGGCCCTTAAATTTAAAGACCTAATCCAGATCCAATGGGGATCCAAGATGTTTTCTTTTTCTATAGTGCTGGGCAGAACCCAGGGCATCATGCAAGTGCTGCAGCCCTGGACTAGAGCTGCAGGCCTTCCACACAGTGACACTGCTTATGTCTCACTTTCTCTTTGCAGTCAAATGTAATGCATTTCAGTGAAATCTTCTGAGACCATGCAGAGAAAAGGACCTATGGTGGCACTTGTGGTTGGGTCCCAGGAGCCCCAGGACTGCCACCCTTCTCCCTCAGAGATTTCCAGCTCTCTGCAGCTTCTGGGTCTCCTGCCAGCACTTTAGAAAGGTAGCACTCACATGCAGAACCATCTCCACCTGCCCCTGCAGGCTTACATCCAGACCCCCAGAGCCTACCCAGTGCTGGATTCATCCCAGGCCTCAAGGTATATACTGTCAGGAAATTCGACCAGAAACACAACTGTCTATGCCCCTGCTTGCTAGCTGTTGGCTCTTTGTGAATGATGAAGAATTTACAACTTTCAGAATTCAGCCCTTGAAAGCTTTTCTGACCATGAGCTGGACACTGAGTGATATCTTCCTGCTCATAGTCTACCTAACAACTAGTCTTAGGGAAAACTAATGTTTGCTTTAAGATATGAAAACCAGGCCATGGTGCATAAGGTAGCATACCCTGGGAAGGGACCACAGGACAGGGCCAAGGAGATGGCTCAGCAGAATAAGCACTTCCCTGGCAAGCACAAGGGCCTGAGTTCAATCCCTGGTTTCATCAAAAAAAAAGGAAAAAAGGAAATTGTGGAAGCTTGAGAGATTGCTGTTTTAATTATGACCTGCATTGTGCCTACTGGTGGAAGCTGTTTGTTCCCTGTACAAATACGACAGCTGAGTTGTAAATAGAGTAAACTGTAGACTGAATTGGTTTGGATCTGAGTTTCAAACTTTTCTCTGCGCTTGGTCACAGAAACAAACTTTCTTCTCTCTCTGCTAGTCTGTCTCTTGGTTTGTTGGCATCAAAGGAAGCATCAGGACAATTTCCTTGGAAAAAAAGCACCCTCTGGTCTCAAGCAGCCTGAGCCCACTGTGCTTGTGTCCAGGTGGGTGGGGCTACTCTGTGGCACACACCATCTGCGTAGGCGCTTGTGGGTCCTCCTGTCACCCACCCTGTTACTCCACTGGGTGGCACCTCCCAAGATACTTGGTGAGACCCCAGGTGGTGCCCAGCTGAGGCTGTTACTGAAGCGCTGCTTTGGACATTCTACCATCCTCAGACAATGCAAGTACATTGCTGTTTGCAGTGTCCTTAGGTAAAGGCTAGGTCCGGGGCCCCCACCTGGCACTATCTTTTTCTGAACTTCAGCATGGATTTCGTTTGGATCATTCTCCTTAGTGCCCCAGACAGCTGTGGCCTGGTTTTATCTTTCTTGGTTTCCTAGTTACTGAGGGTAAAAAGGTTTGCATTGCAATAATATGCCTTCAAGTATGTTCCTAGCAGTGCAATATTAGATCTAAATATAAAAATTTTGATGCACAGGAGCCAATTTCTGATCGAATAAATCATCTCAAGCCACTTAGCTGAGTCACTTGATCCGCAGTGTCCCAGCATGCGATGAGGTCATCTGCAAATGCAGCCCCTGTGGGGGAGACCCCTGGAGCCACCAGTGCACACACTCCCCCGAGCTGGCGTCCCAGAGCACGCAGGATGCTGCTGGAGCCTCCATGCCCCACTCCCTGCATGAGGATAGGGGATCGGTTAGTTCTGTAGGCCCCTGCCAGGGAGGAAGGAAGGAAGGCTGGGGTGGCGGACCCCCCATGGCAGGTTTATGAGCCTGAGATGCCACGGCTTATTCCGCAGGGCAGAGCTGCTTCGCTGTGGTTTCAGAAAGGAAAAAAGGTTGCCCTGGCCCCCTTGCTATGTACTGTATGTGAGCAGCTCTGGTGGGCAGCTTGTGCCTGAGAGCATAGACTCAAGACAGCTTCAGCTTCCAGAATTGCAGAGTCTGGGGCAGAAAACCACAAGGTTCTTAGGCACTGCCAAAGGCAGCACAAGCCTGGGGATGCTGAGCCTCCTGCCCTTCCCTGGTCAGCACCCAGCCATCCTCAGCCAGCAGCCCAAGGTAAGATCTCCAGATAATTTCAATTCTGGCTCTCCATTCTGGCGACCTCCCCTTCCCGGTGACCTCAGCCCTTCTGCCCCTACCTCGCCCAAGATGGCACTGTACATCTCACCCGTCACCGTTCCCACACACCCTCCCCTCATTTCAGCAGAACAGCACAGCTCTTGGGGGATAGCCTGAATAAATCTGCCCCTGCCTGTTTAATTTTGTCTGGTGCAGTTCTGGAGGATGGCATCGTAGTGTAACCTCCTGAAGGAGACCCCAGTGTGCTGCGTCCCCCGCTGTTTCATCAGGATGCTTACACTGTGAACCAGAAAACCTCACTGAGCAAGCCACAGGCCTCCATCAGCGCAGCCACCGCCCAGAGCTTGGCCTCTTCCTGGACGCTGTTGCAGCACTCTAGGTGGACAGCAGGAATCCCCAGTTTAAAAAAAAAATGCCACCTCTTGAGTGACACTGGCAAAAGTGCAGAGACCCTCAACCCTTGGCAGGAACATTGAAAGAACAAGGAAAACTCGGAGAGAAAAGGAGCCGGAAAGGGAGCTGGTTGTAACCCTCAGCTCCTGGCCATGACAATGGA
Source organism: Ctenomys sociabilis (assembly GCA_004027165.1). Taxonomy (NCBI): domain Eukaryota; kingdom Metazoa; phylum Chordata; class Mammalia; order Rodentia; family Ctenomyidae; genus Ctenomys; species Ctenomys sociabilis. The sequence continues at coordinate 11,761 of PVKA01045017.1, forward strand.
GGAGTGACTTAGGGAAAGTAGGGAGCCAGCCTGCAGCTGGGCTCTAAACCCTACAATCACAGCAACTGAGCTGTGCCTGGGCGAGCAAGGGGACGCGCCCCCCACGAGGGCCTCTGGAAAGGAGCTCATGCCTCTGATACTGCAGAGTCAGCACAGTGCAGCCAGGGCTAGAGCTCTGCTCTGCACACCTTTAGGATAACAAATGATGAGGTTAAGCCTCTGGGTTGTAGTAGTCTATTTTAGGGCCAATAAAAAAATTAATACATGTACTTTCAGGAAGGCCAGGTTATGGCTTCCCTAGCAGCCTCATGCGGTTTGGGATGAGCCTTTTTGGTGGTGGCTGAGTCTCGTGTGTGGCTGGTGGTGCCATGCTGGGATGAAGGGTGGGTGACGGCCAGATCGGTCCACTGATTGGAGTGGCCCCGGCCCAACCCCAGCACCCTGCATAGAGGATAAAAGGGGCCGAAAGACACTGTTACAATTCAGTGGTTGCTGTGGCCCTCTCCTGCTCACATGAACTGCTTCTCCTCTGTGAAGCCACCCTGCTGTGGATCCAGCCAATTATGGACCAAAACTTCTACCAACTATAAGCTCATAAACTTTTCCTTCATTAGCTTTGGGTGTTGGCTATCTTTGTCCCTACAAGGAGAAAAGTAGCTAAGACATCAGCAACCAAAACCTGTTGGAAATCACTTGCTCTGTGCATGTAAAACTTGGTGTGATCCCTCCTAACAATATTTCTCTATAGTGCTTACCATGAAGGAGTGTTGGACTTTGTTAAAAGCTTTTTCTGCATTTATTGGGATGATCATGTCACTTTTGTCTTTGGCTCTGTTGATGTGGTGTATTGTACTTATGGTTTTGCATATGTTAAACCATCCCTGTATTCATGAGATAAATCCCATGTGATCATGATGTATAATCTTCTTGATGGTTTACTGCATTCTGTTTGCTAGTATTCTACTGAGGATTTTTGAATCTATGTTCACTGGGGAGATTGGCCTATACTTCTCTTTTCTGGTTGGGTTATTTTCTGGTTTTGATATCAGGGTAATATTTGCCTCCAGGAATGAGTTTGGGAGGATTGCTTCCTTTCTGTTTCATTGAAGAGTCTGAGAATTGGTATTAAATCTTTTTGACATTTCTTGTAGAATTATGCTGTGAATTCATCAGGACCCAAACTTTTGTAAGTTACATTTTCAATTTCATTGAGTGATACTGGGTTGTGGAGAATTTTCATATCTTCTTGATTCAGCTTCAGTAATTCATCTGCATCTAAGAATTTGTCCATTTCTTCTGTGTTTTCCATCCCATGACAGTAAAGATTTTGGAAGTAGGTATTGATAATCTTTTGAATTTCTGTAAGGTTTGTAATGATTTTGCACTTTTCATTTCTGATTGAATTAATTTGAATTTTTTTCTTTCTTTTTTTAATAAAGTTGGATCTTAATAAAGTTGGGATTTATAAATTTTATTTATTCTTTCAAAGAACCAAGTCTTTGATTCATTAATTCACTGTATTGCTTTCATCTCCACTGCATTAATTTCTGCTCTGATTTTTATTATTTCTTGCTTTCTTTGGGCTTTGGGCTTGACTTGCTCTTCTTTTTCTAAGAACTCGAGGTGGAGCATAAGATTGTTTATTTGGTCTCCTTCTGTTTTCCTGATGTGAGAATTTACTGGTATAAATTCCCTCTTAAGACAGCTTTCCTTGCATCTCACAGGTTCTGGTAAATTTCAACTGCATTTCCATTTGATTGTAAAAATTGTTTACTTTCTTCTTTAATTTCACCTGTGACCCATTAGTTGCTTAGGAAGCTGTTATTTAATTTCCCTTTGTTTTAAGGACTTTTTGCCATTTCTTTTACAAATAATTTCTGGTTTTACTGCACTATGGTTTGATAATGTGCTTGGAATAATTTCAATTCTTTTTGATTTACTCAAGCATGTTCTCTGGCTTCGTATATATTCTGTTTTAGAGATCATCCCATTCCAGTTAAGAAGAATGGTATTCTGATGTTTTTGGGTGGAACACTCTGTAAAGGTCAACTAAGTCTATTTCTTCACAAGTTTTGTTCCAGTTCTGCTATTTCTTTGCTGATTCTTTGGGTAGTTGTCCTATCTCTTTGTGACAATGTGGTGTTACAATCCCCTGTTACAGGGCTGGTGAGATAGCTCAGTGGATTAAGCACCTGCTTTGGCAAGCACAGGGACCAGGATTCAATCCCTGGGCCCACAGGCACCCGTGTTGGTCCTGTTCCTAGGTCACCCTAAACTGGCAATGGAGTCCAGGCCTGGTGGTGCATGCCTGTAATCCCAGTGCTGGGAGGGATGAAAACAGGAGAATCACTAAGAGTCTGACCTGTATATGGAGACCCTGTCCCAAATATATAAAATTTTTAAAGGTCCCCTGTTATAATTGTATTATTGCTTTTGATTTTTCATGTTTATTAATTTTTGTCTTATATAGTTGGCTGCTCTCATATTTGTTGTATACATATTTATGACCGTCATCTCTTCCTCTTGCAGTTTTCCCCTAACATTAAAGCTGGTGAGATAGCTCAGTGGTCTAAAGCACCTGCCTAGGCAAGCTTAGGCAGGGACAGGGGACCATGGTTCTAACCCCAGCACCACATGCTACATTAGCCCTGCCCTTGGAGGTGAGCTAAAAAAAACTCATTTTTCAGTCTATTCACATTATCTTACTTGATGGGCACAACATTTTGCCCCTAACCCCCAAAGACTTGCATACCCCTTTATGTAAAAGGTTCTCTAGTCTATCTGCAAGAGCTGCTAAAGTCTTAACAGTTTCAGCACTGCCGAGAAATCTAAGTCCCAAGATCTAAGGCAAACTCTTAGCTGTGAGCCCCTGTAGAAATGAAAAGTTAAACACTTTCAACTTTCAAAGGCACAAGATAAACATTATCATTCTAAAAGGTATACACAGAAGGATACAAACCATTGGGATCAAAACAAGTCCAAAATCCAGAAGGACAAATATTAAGTCATGTAGTTCCATGTGGTACATTTGAAGCAATCTGTAACAGGTTATGAGCTCCAAAAGCCTTACATGTCTTTACCCCTATGGTTCTTTGCTGGTAACTCCCATGGCTTTATTGGGTCCTGGCTTTGTTCTCTCCTTGTAGGTCTCCTTAAACAATCTAGTTTTGGCCTTTTAAATTTTGGGATATTTAATGAATAGAATTTTTACTGTCTGTTTTATACACTGCTCTCTCAGGGACATACTGCCTGGCCCCCCAGGCCTTTTGAAATCTAGGTGGAAGCCTTTTTAACCTCAGAATTCTTGTATTTTTAATGCACCTAAAGCCAATGCCGCATGGATGATGCCAAGGGCAGCTGTCAGCTGGAGCAGTAACCAGGTTTTTTTTTCTCTTGGTTGTAGGGATCAAGTTCCTGGATTGTTGAGCACTCTGACCCTGATTTTGAAGAACAAATCTTCTATGCCAGCTCCATTATGGAACCTGGTGTAGCTGCTGCCACTGTTTTGGAAGATGGGGCTCTACAGCCTTTTCCTCAAAGCAAAGTCCCTCACCCTTGTGATTTTTTTAAGGCTGAAAAGGGCAAGGAACCACCACACCTGTGATGTCCTCAGGACATCTTTTCTGTTCTCCTGTTCCTCCTGAGCAATGGAGATCTCAGCTCTATCTTTGCAGTTCACAGCCTTCCTGGCACTTTCTTTCTGGCCAAATTCACAACATTTTAAATCATCCTGCTGGGATCTTTGTTCTTGACTGTCAACATAAATCTGACTAAAAGTCCCCAACAATAGCCATGCCACTGCTCATGACTTCCTTGAGATTTCTTTTGCAAGATTAACTAGTCCACTGAGTTTAATCTCAGTCTAAAGCAAAGTCTCTGAAAAGGAGCAAAATGCAAACTTCCTGCCAAGCCATAACACAAATCATCCACAGTCCAACAACCAATGAAGTCCTTCTTCCCAGGAGAAACCTCCCCAGCATGGTCTTTATAGGCAGGCTTTCTTTTTTTTTTTTTTTTTTTTTTTTTTTTTTT
>PVKA01045018.1:0-15792 GCA_004027165.1 Ctenomys sociabilis
TCAGGACATAGGAGAACCTGTACTGCAATATCATGAGACTCAGGTGAGCTCCAAATTTTCTGAGCAAGGAGATTGTGGAGCCACAGAGGAAAGAGATTGAAGTTCTGTAGTGTGCCTGGGGAGAGTCACATGAAGAGAAAACTTTCTCTCAGGCTCTCACAGAGAGCAATCTGGTCAAGCATTGGCCGTGACTCATCCATATGGATGACACAGACAAAGGAACTACAGAATACTGTACAGGACTACAAGATAAACCCTGAGAAGACTTCAATGACCACATAGGAAATATAAAGTACATGTGTTGGTATATAAGTTTGGATCTACCTGGGTCTTAACCATCCAGCAGAAAAGTATAAAAGTATAAAAATGAAGTATGCATCGTGAGCCCATGATATTGAGCTGAGCTGTGGATGGATATGGTCAACAATTTCTTTGAATAACTCCCTATGGTTGCAGAATGCTGGACTGTGTTGGATTGTGGTGTCGAGTTCAAGCACATAAGGTGTTTGAATGTCAACAGAGTGCCCACTTTTGACGGGTGTAGACAAAGGAAGGGTTATAGAAGGAGGGAATCATCATGTGTGTGTATGGACAGTGCAGTTGGGATGGATGGCGCTGTGCTTCTACATAATTCTATGAGAGGCAAGATCTGCACTAATGGTGGTTGGAAAGGATATTATGTCGGCTTTTAGTGCTATGGTCATCCACTAGGTAAATAATTATTCAATCTTTGATATAATTCAGCTGTATAAAAACCTGTAAATATAATATCATGTATGCACCTTGTACAATACCAAAACGTTATGAAAAGTTTGCAATGTATTATTTCATCGACTCTGTATGGTTATGGTGTTTTGAAACTGTCTGATTGACATTTGTATATCAATAAAATAAAAATAAAAAAAAAAGAAAAGGGTCTTTTAGGGACATGTGGCTCTAAGTTGGAGAAGAGAACTCTGTTGCAGTGGCTGGAGTTTGCTTACAGGACAAACACTGGGAAATGAAGAGGCTGAGAAGGAAGATGTGGGACTGTGAATGTCTCATGTAAGTTCCCTTTGGTTTGTTTCTACAGCCATAAAAAACATTGCCAGTCAAAAAAAAATAATAATAATAAAAAGTAGTACAATGGTCACTGTACTTTTTTGAAATTATTTTAAATGTATCTGCTACTCATCAAACAAACTAGATATATAAATAGAATTTGGTATTGTTTCCCTTGAACTATTTCTTTTACATCAAATATAAAGGATATTGATATAAACCAATCTTTTAAAAGATTGATTTTTAAAAACATTTTTAATGCACAAAATATCTATTTATCTGGAATTCATAAATTCCAGGTTGTAACACATCAATTATTCAGTAATTGTGAATTTTTGAACTCTTATTTTTAAATCCCATTTTAGGATTTAACATAGAGATCTGATTGGAAGGAACAGTAGAAATAAACACGTTCCAAGGCTACTAGTGGAAATGGGCAAGCACAGGCTGTGAAGAGGCACCGTAAGCCAAGCTGAAGAGTCAGAAGAACCATCAAAGCCTCAGCTTCATGCATAGAAGAGAATTTGGGACTGAGAAAGATAAGAACAGAAAACAGATTTGTGGCTTCTACCTGGCCAAGAACAGATAAATGTAGGAAAAGAAGAGGAAAAAGAAGCAAAATATGTACTCTCTGGGACAAATAAGCCTGCTAGCATGGGAGGAGGAAGAGGTCAAGATCCAAACAGAGCCACCTTCCTGGTGCTGCCTTCTTTCACTGACCCACTTTCCTGCATCTGTGCTTAAGAATTAGTACTTTCAGTGCATAGAAACAATGCTGAAAAATACAGGGTAAAAATTTTTAACAAAGATTCCACTTGTTCCAAGTAGATTAAGGTAATAGACTCATCCTCCCACTGTAGGCTTCCATATCCCAAGGCTATAAATATGCACCAGAAAACACTGGCAATTGAGTACAGAAGTATTAATATCTCAAATAAATATCCAAAAACAGCACCTGCTCATAATGGATAGGTCTTATTTAGCCAACCACAGAATTTAAAACCAAGCACTTTCTGTTCCACAGAGAGCTCATTTAGAACAATACCACTTCGAGGAATGTGATCAAGCTCATATTCTGTTGCTGGTGTCATAAAACTGTCATGAACAAGTGTTCCATTATTACACATGAGGAAAGTAAGGCCAAGGAAGGTTAACCTAACCTGTTCTAGAACTCTACCAATTAGTGGTAGAATCAAGAGCAAAACTGGATTTCTCAGCTTTTTACTCAGCTCAGGAAGTTGACAACCAGGGAGAGAAAAATCTATCATCATTTGCGATTTTCTCCCATGATGAAAATTCACTTGCATTCTGCCAACCTCCTTTCAGTAATATTTTGGTTTCTTAAGAAGTTACATAGTAGGGATCACAGTGTAACAAGGACAAAAGAGATAATCTCCACTTGGTGCTTTGATCCAGAAGCAGATTAGAAAAAACAGGTTTGTCCTGAGAAGCTTGTTTCATTTTGCAACTGATTCAACTTAGTTTCAGGGAAAAGATAAAAAGAATAAGTAAAATTAGGAAACAAAGAAGACAACAAAGGGAGGAGTATAGCTCAGTGGTAAATCACTTCCCTGGTACTATGTAAGGTCTTGAGTTCAATACCAAATACAGCCCCCTTCCTTCCAAAAAAAGAAAAAGACATTTACATAGCTGTTACTCTGAACTTTCTTTTAGAACATAATTAGCATAACTCCTAATTCTTCTGGATATCACTTCCAACAAACTAAAGAAATAAGTTCAAAAGCAAGTCCATTTAGGTAGTACACAACAATGGAACTACAGAACCATTTACTGTGCAATTACCAGATGTTAGGGCTATAAAGAAATTGAGGCTTTTCCCAGCATTCTCCGGTTTTCTCCCGCGGCCCCAGACCCAGCAAAGCCAGCCAGTGAGTGAGAACTCCAGGTCCGCCATGCCACAGAGACCTTTCCCAGTGTTCTCAACTCCTGCTCCATTGCCCCAGACTCAGCACAGCCTGCCCAGTGAATGAGAACATCCACCAGCAGACCTGCCAAAGCCCAGGCCCGGTGAGTGTGTGAGACAACTTCTGTGCTCTCCTGCCCCCCCCCCATTCCCCTCCACATCCAGCCCAGGCTTGACATAGAGGCCTGGGGAGAAACTCTGAGGCTGAAGTCCTTGCACTGAGACTAGGGTCAAAATTACACAGCTAATCCAGAAGCAGAACATTTTATCAAAGGGGCACAACAGGCTCACTTCCAAGGACAGCAACAGGGGGAGGTGAGCGCAGCAGCCAGACCCAAGCCAGGCAAAACTACATGAACTAGAACTTGGTATAACAATATCTGAATTTCATAAGGTGCTAAGGTTAGAACTGCATCAAAACCCTATGCCAAAAGTCAGAGGACAGAGCTATAAGTCATGGCAATAACAAGGAGCCAAATGCAATCTCAGGCTTCCAGCCCACCAATGATAAATGCAGAAGACACTAACACAACTAAAATGAACGAATTAACAGAATTGGAAGCAAGGGAACAACATCAGAAAGGTATAGAGGAATTCAGACCAGAATTAATCCTTGAAAGAAGAAAAGAAATTTTTTAATACATAGCATCAGAAGTAAAGAATTAAATTCAGAAACATATGGGGGAAACCCAGTGCCCACAAACTCAGAGAACACTATTCTAGCTGGAAAATATGAATTAGCAGCATCTCAGGCAAACAAACAACAGCAAAAGTGTAAAGAGGAACTCAAAGCAGAAATAATTTCAGAAATGAAAAAAGAAATATTTGAAATCATAACATCTGCAGTAGAGAATCAATTCCGGAAATATATGGAGGAAACCCAATTTGGAAAAAAAAACTCTGCAGTAAAAGAATTAATAGCTACCTCTGACAAAGAAATTGACAAAAAAAATAGAGGAGATTAGAAATATGATGGATTCCTTGAATGAGAAACACAGGAAAGAAATAGATCGAATGAAGCAGAGTCAAACAGGTATAGAAGAACTTAAAATCTCAATCACGAGTTTAAAAAACTGTTTGAGTGAAAGTGAAGACAGAGTCCAGATCTTGAAGGCGCTGGTGCAGCTAGTGAAAAGGTGAGAAAAGATCCTTAAAAGCAACTAGAATGCAGGAAAAAATAATCCATCGTATGTAAGATGATGCCAAGTTGAAAAATGTGAGATTAATAGGCATCAATGAGAAAGGAGTCAACACAAATGATATAAAAAGAATATGGGCAGAAGTAAAAGCAGAAAACTTTCAAAATATGAGGAAACAATTTCACATTCAGTTAACTAAAGTATACAGAACGCCAAATAACTTCAACCCAAGTAGAAACACACCGAGACATAAAATAGTTAAGATCCCAGAAATCTAACACAAGAATACTATACTGAAAGCGGCTAGAGAAAAGAAGCAGATCACATTCAAAGGAAAACCCATCAGAATTATAGCCGACTTCTCTTCACAAACCATGAAGGCAAGGAGGGCATGGAGAAGAGTTCTTCAAGTCCTTTATGAAAACAAATTCCAGCCCAGACTACTATACCCTGCAAAACTCTCTTAAGTTTGATGGAGACGTGAAATACTTCCATGACAAAGAACAACTAAAGAATTTCATGATGACAAAGCCATCTCTTCACAGGCTGCTGAAATATGTTCTAGAGAGAGACCACAATGACCAGGACTCCACGAATGAGAACAGAAGGAACCCACTAAACAGGACAGACAATTAAACACAGGATACAAAGAAGTAAACAACAGCAGGTAAATATCATGACAAACATAAGTCAAAACATTTCAATTATAACCATCAATGTAAATGGACGCAATTCACCAATGAAAAGAAATAAACTGGCACCGTGGATTAGGAAACAAAGCCAACAATATGCTGTATGCAAGAAACACACTTAACTCAAAAGGACATTCATAGGCTCAAAGTCAAAGCATGGAAAAAAATACTGCATACCCCAGCACCTCAGAAAAAAGCAAGGGTAGCAATCTTGTTCTGAGACAGTCTCAACTTCAAACCAAGAATGACCAAACAAAATAAAGAAGGACACCATATACTGATTAGGGAAGAATTCAACAGGAAGAGGTAATACTCATAAATATGTATGCACCAAACACAGGAGCACCCCACTATGTAAAACAATCTTAATGAACATAAAAAATCTAATATTCAATACCACAATCTTAAATACCCCCTTATCCTACAAAGACAGGTCAGCTAGACAAAAAATTAGCAAAGAAGTAGTAGAACTGAACCAGAACCTGGAACAAATGGACTTCGTGGACATATACAGAGTGTTCCACCCAACCACAGCTGAGTACACACTTTTTTCAGCTACACATGTGTCATTCTTAAAATAGACCACATTCTGGTCCATAGGTCATGCTTAAGTATATGCAAGAAAACAGAAATTATCCCATGCATAGTATCTGACCACAGTGCAATGAAACTGGAAATAAAGGACAAAAGAAACTAGCAAAAGCCCCTAAATACATGGAAATTAAACAATACCCTACCCAGCAATCAATGGGTCACAGAAGAAATTAAACAAGAAATTCAACAATATCTACAATTCAATGAAAATTCAACCACAATTTATCAGAATTTATGGGATACAATGAAAGCAGTTCTCCGAGGGAAGTTCATAGCTATGAACTCACACATTAGGAAAACAGAATGGGAACAAATAAACACATTAAAGTGACATCTCAAACATCTAGAAAAGGAAGAGCACACCAAATCCAGAGCCCAAAGACGAGAAGAAATCGTAAAGATTAGAGCAGAAATTAATTCAATTGAGACAAAGAAAACAGTTCAAAGAATCAATGAATCAAAAAGCAGGTTCTTTGAAAGACTAAGTAAAATCGATAAGGCCCTGGCTAACCTCATCAAAAAGAGGAAAGAAAAACTTCAAATACAAGCAGTAAGGAATAGAAAGGGAGTAATCACCACAGACTCTGTGGAAATTCAGAAGATTATCAATAAGCTACTTTGAGAATCTTTATATCCAGAGAATAGAAGACACAGATGAGATGGACAGATTCCTACAAATTACCAAAACTGAATCAAGCGCATAGAACAACTCTCAATAAACCAATAACAGCCAACAAAATACAAAATGTAATAAAAAGCTTGCTTACAAAGAAAAGTCCAGGTCCTGATGAATTCACAGCTAAATTCTATAAGAAATTTAGAGAAGATATAATGTCTATACTCCAAAAACTTAAATGAAATTGAAAAGGAACCAGTCCTCCTAAAATTATTCCTGGAGACAAGTATTATACTGATACAAAAACCAGGGAAAGACACAACTAAAAAAGAGAACTACAGGCTAATCTCACTCATGAACATAGATGCAAAAATCCTCAATAAAATCCTTGCAAACAGAATACATCAAATCATCAAGAAGATCATACACTGTGACCAGGTAGGATTCATCCCAGGGATGCAAGGATGGTTCAATATTCGCAAATCTATAAAGGTAATACACTACATCAATAGAGCAAAAACTAAAAACCACATGATCCTCTTAGTTGATGTAGAAAAGGCTTTGACAAAGTCCAACACTCATTCATGTTCAAAATCCTTCAGAAAATTGGAATAGAAGGCCGCTACTTCAACTTGATAAAAGCCATCTATGACAACCCAATGGCTAATATAATTCTAAATGGGAAAAAACTGAAATCTTCTACTCTTATATCTGGTACAAGACAAGGATGTCCTCATTGGAATCATTAGCTACAGCCATAAGACAAGAGGGAGAAATAAAAGGAATAAAAATAGGTAAAGAAGAAGTTAAATTATCACTATTTGCAGATGACATGATACTTTACTCAGAAGACCCAAAAAAACTCCACCAAGAAGCTACTAGAATTGATACACAAATTCAGCAGCATAACAGGATATAAAGTCAATACTCAAAAGTCAATATCATTTCTCTACATAGATAACAAACACACTGAGAGGGAAACTATAGAAACAATACCTTTTACAATAGCACAGTGGAAAATGAAATATCTTGGAATTCATCTAACTAAAGAAGTTAAAGATCTTTTCATGAAAAATTGTAGTACTCTGAAAAAAAGAGATCATAGAGGATTTCAGAAAATGGAAAGATATACCCTGGGGAAGATCCAACATTGTGAAGATGGTCATACTCCCAAAACTGTTGTACATATTCAATACAATCCCTTTCAAACTACCAACAAAATACCTCCTAGACCTACAGAAATCATTCTTACAATTTATTTGGAACCAGAGAAGACTTAGAATACCAAAGGCAATCCTAGCCAACAAACACAAGTCAGGAGGCATTACAATTCCTGACTTGAAATTATACTACAAAGCTACTGTGATAAAATCAGCATGGTATTGGCAACAAAATAGACCTGAGTATCAATGGAATAGATTGGAAGATGAAGAGGCCCCTATGAACACACTCAACCACTTGATCTTCAGCAAAGGGGCCAAATACACTTAGTACAAGAAAAACAGCCTCTTTATCAAATACTGCTGGAAAAATTGGCTCTCCACATGTCAAAAACTAAGTCTATCACCATGCACTAAGCTAAAGTCAAAATGGGTCAAAGATCTTAACATTAAAGCAGAGACAATCTCCTGGAAGAGAAAGTAGGAAAAACTCTTGAAGACACAGGGGTAGGCAAACAGTTCATGAACAAACATGTATCCTCACGGGAAACACTTGAAAGAATTAACAACTGGGACCACCTGTTATTGAGAAGTTTTTGCATGTCAAAAGAAATTACCATCAAAGTGAAAAGAAAACCCACAAATTTTGAAAAAAATCCTAACTCATAAGAACTCAGACAAGGGTCTGCTCTCTAGAATTTATAAAGAACTAAAAAATACCAGGGTCCCTAAATTTAAAGAGCCAATCCAGAAATGGGCATCTGAGATAAACACACACTTCTCAGAGAATGAACTTAAAGAAGAATAAATATATGAAAAATGTTCCACATCACTAGTCATCCGTGAAATACAAATTAAAATAGCACTGAGATACCATCTCACTCCAGAAAAAATGGCTATCATAAAGAAATCAACCAACAACAAATGTTGGAGAGGTTGTGGAGAAAAGGAACCCCTCTCCACCACTGGTGGGAATGTAGACTTGTGCAACCATTAGGGAAATCAGTGGATACTCCTTAAGAAACTAAGACTGGAAATCCCATTCAGTACAGCTATCCCCCTACTTCAAATTTTCCCAGAGGAACTGAAAACATCTTATCATAGGGATATATGTGTACCTATGTTTATAGCAGCACAATTTGTGATAGTGAAATCTTGGAAACAACCAAGATGCCCGACACATGAAGACTGGTTGAAAAAGTTGTGGTATTTTTGTACAATGGAGTATTACTCAGCTGTAAAGAATGATAAACTCGAAGCCTTCATATTTAAGTGGCGGCCATTTGAAGACATACTTATAAGGAAAATAAACCAGACCCACATGTGCAAATATTGGATAGTCTCCCTAGTATAACTCAAAAGAAGAACTGCAAACAGAAAAGTATAATGCAATTAAAAGGAAAGTGAGAACTTGAGGATTGGACAATGAGGAGAGGGCAAGGAGAAATTTTGAGAAACATGACAAAGGCAAGACCATTAACTTATACACACTAGATAGGTAAGACAATGATGCTGAGAAACATCAGGAGATTTTTGAAACTAGCAGTTCAGTGGTAGGATTCTTATCCTGACTAACTATATATGCTGATACCTGTGAACCAAGCAACTACACTGAATTTAACAAAGTGTAATAGAAGGGTCACACTCCAAAGGCCTGCCAATCTGGTATTCTAAACATGTACTTCTTATCATGATATACCAGCTATTACTACACTGCCCTTTTTAAATGTTGGTAAATGAAAAATAAGACAAAAAAAACAATGTCACAAGACAGTCATGCTACAATGCTATTATGCTGTATATGGATGGATTTCTAAATATCTATGTAAATATATGTAAGTGTTCATTCCTATTTTTTTTAAGTTTTTTCTTCTTATTCTGTACAGACTTAGAGTTTAGTATCTTATTACTTGATGGAAAATACATGTTCCATGTTATGCCTATGATTTCTGATATTTAGACTAATAGTGTGGGTAAACTGAAATGCATATGTTGCAGGGTAATAATAAACTTCTCTTCTGGAGGGTTAACAACCTAAGTTTGCAGATTAAAACTTGGAGAAAAAGAAAGGCTGCAAGGTCAGCCAACATTTTGGCCCTAGCCTTTCAAGGTCAGTGAATACTCAGGACATGGGAGAACCTGTACTGTAACATCATGTAACTCAGTAGTGCCCCAAATTTTCTGATCAAGGAGATTATGGGGCCATAGAGGAATGCAATTGATGATGTATAGTGTGCCTAAGGAGAGTCACATGGAGAGAAAACTTTCTCTCAGGCTTCCACAGAGAGCAAATTGGTCAAGCAATGGCCATGACTCATCCACGCGGCTGACACTGACAAAGGATCTACAAAGAGCGGTACAGGGTAACAGGATAAATACTGAGGGTACCTGACTGACCTTATCTGATACAAAAGTTACATTTTTTGTTATATAGGTCTTGTTTAACTCGGTCTTAACCATCCTGAAGAAAAGTATAAAAATGGAGGTATATAAAATAAAGTTATATTAATATAATGAGCTGTGAGTGGCTCAAGTCAACAAATTCTATAGATAACCCACTTTGATTATGGACTGCTGATCTGTGTTGGATTGTTTTATTTAATATATATGTATGTAATTAGCCATCCATGTTGTGAAAATCTGTAACATGTATCATTGTATGTTACCCTGTTTATGTCATTTGTTCTCTTTTTTTTGCTTCTATTTTTCACTCTTCAAGTTAAAATACAAATAAATAAATTTTTTTAAAAAAGAAATTGAGAAAGCCCTAGCCCCTTTTAACAGTTGTCTATGGATGTTACCAACAAAGGAAAGTTTGTTCTTAGCCCATTTCCTCATTAAGATCGGACCACAGTTGTAGGATCAAAACACAAGGATCAAAGCACTAAGGCTGAAGACAAGTTTTGACACCTACTATATAAACGACAGAGCAACTCAGTGTTCCCTTATCCAGCCACTGCACACAGCACTGCTTCCAATCCACCTTGACCCCAGCAATAATTTCCCCCAATTCAACATTCCAATAGGTGTACACAGGGCAATATAGGCTCAGCTTTCTGGATCCTTTTAATTTGCTAACTATTTACTTTACATAAATTTGATTAGTTGCAAAAATAATCTGTTCAAGAAATTTTCAAATCAAAATACCAGATTCTCTATTAACAAAAAAAGGGGATCAAGTTCAACAGGCCAAAATAGAAGAGGAGTCTGCCAAAACTTGTGTGGATGGCACAAAACAGCTTGGACCTCAGACCCCTGTGCTGAAGGAGTCACTAGCAGAAGCTCCTAGGTATAGGAGCTGTGAATATCCAGGCAAGTGGGAAACTGTATCCTTCCCATTTAATCATCCTCTGAGCTCTCAGTTCTTTCATCTATAGCCACTTTCCAGCTTGGGCCTTGTTTGTCCTTCTCTGTACATCATTGCTAGCTTCAGTAGGGACGGAGACATTTTCCTCTCTCTTTTTCCTTTTGGTTCTTTTAGGGTCTCTTTCCTCACTTTCTTCAGAACTACTGCATGCTGAATCATCTGACTGGGAAACGTGACTCTGCCGCTCAGAATAAAACTGGTTTTTGAAGGACTTTTTCTGGATTTTTTTTTTTGCACTTGTGTGGTTGTTTTCTCTTCCTGGTAGTAGAAGCAACAGTTTCTTCTGACAACTCACCTGAGGAATCTGCTGTGGCTTCCTTTCTTGCTTTTCTTCTGTTTTTTGTTGTTGTTATTGTTGTTGTCATTCTGTGTGTGTGTGTGTGTGTGTGTGTGTGTGATCTTCTCTTCTGCTTCTTTTTCTGAGACTTCTTTGACTTCTTATGTTTGTGAGATTCATGGGTAGATGTCTTTATCTGAGATGCTTTCTTTCCATTGGTAATACCCTACTGATCACTAATGCCTGCTTTGAGTTCTTCGAAGTGGTTATATCTCCTTATAACCACTGTGACCCCTTCATATGGGATATTAGCTTCACACTGGTATAACTTCTTGTTCCAGGATTTAGGTTTAAGAAAATCATCTTCCTGTGTCCCAGAAATTTCAGTCTTTGGCCTCCAACATTCCCTCTGACTTTCTTAATCAAGTCCATCACTATGCATCCAACTTGAACTGCTGGGCAACATTTTCTTTATTGTTTCCTGATAGGTATCCTCCATCTGTTTCTTTATTTCTCTTATGTTCTACATATCTAATTCTTCTTGGATCTCATTGTGAGCATCTGTGTGCCGGACGACGTTCCTGAGGAGGACCTTCCCCAGCGGAACCCGGGATATTCTTCAATCGTGGGCCGCAGCCTCGTGTGGCAGTCTGAAAAACATTTTTAAAGTTAAATTTTTCTTAATAATGCTTAAATCCCTGGAGGTTACCTGTCCTCTGTTAAAGTTCAAAATATGTCCATCTGAGGGGTACAATAGACACTACGAGAAGGGAATGAACCTGTTCAAAACGAAGGAATTACTAAGATGAGGAGAAGGACAGGAGAGGGAGTGGGGGAAAGAGATATATCTTACATAAGCAGGATGGTTTGGATAATTGAGCTGTGAGTTTTTACTACTCTGTAGAAAGGAGCAGTTTATACTTAATTTTTTTGCTTCTTTTTCATTTTTCCCCTTTTTCTCTCTTCTTAGTTTCTTACAACTTTTTTCTTTCTTCTTCCAATTTTGCATGCATAACTAATTTGAAGACAATGCTATGCAATACAACAAATACTGTCAAATTCATATTATTTTGTTTAGTGAAATTCTTTATCATTTGGTTTTTTTTTTCTGCTTTAATGCTATTTTGTACTCTTTAAAAAAATAATAAAGGATCCCCATCAAATCTTGTCAGTTCAGACTCCTTAGTACTTAAGCACTTGTATCCTGAAATCAGCCCTAAATTTAAAACAAAAGTAAAATAACACAAGTAATGGTGAAAATTATACTTTTCTTGCTCATAGCAAAAGATTGTGTCAATCAACTCTCATCTTGTTTTTAGTTTTTCTATTTTCTCTAACACAAGTAAACTAGACAGGATTTAAACCTAAAGGAATTGAATTTTGTCTTATTAAATAGAGCTTTAGAGAAAAGATAAAAGCAAGAATATTTTCCCTAAACAGCTAATAAAATACATTGCATTATTTATGTGTTAAAAAGTGCATTTAGGCAGACATTTCTGTTTTTAAAGTGGAAATTTTTTCCCAACTGCACCCTCCTGAGCAGTCTTCATGCTATTTTAAAAGAAATTCCAACATGATCAAAAGCCCTTGGCATGTCATAATAGCAAAATGTTATAATTCCAGTGAAACTTGTGTTTGTAGTGCTTTCAGCTGTCACCATGTACAGCTGACTATAATTCTTCTACTCCAACAGTGTCAGAGAGAGCCCAGCATGTTCCTATTGGTGGGAGAACTGTTTTCACTATCAGCTGTCCGGATTCTGACGCCTCTGGCCCTTGCTG
The DNA here is from genome assembly GCA_004027165.1 of Ctenomys sociabilis. Lineage (NCBI taxonomy): Eukaryota > Metazoa > Chordata > Mammalia > Rodentia > Ctenomyidae > Ctenomys > Ctenomys sociabilis. The sequence goes on from PVKA01045018.1 coordinate 12,592, forward strand.
CTGCCGCACACCTTACAAGGTGCTTGCAGGCAAGTAGACCCTGCTGAGGTCACTCTGTGAACGGATGACCCCAAGCGCACAGCTGGGCTGAGTGAACGAGGCAGAGCACAGCCCTAATCTCACTACTCACCAGCTCTCTGACCATTCTTGCTGCTTCCCAGCCTAGCCAAACTCCTTCGAGGCTGCCGCTTCTCCAGGACATGTCATGACTGGGGGTTTGCTCCCCATTCACGAAAAATGGTGTCCTCAGAAGACCACCCCAAAAGGCCACAAATCCAGAAGTGCATTGAGTGAGTGAAGCCCCCAAAATACTTTTAGATGTCAAGATTATGCTAAAATGTTTGAGTATATTAATAACTACATTTTTAATAAAATGTAAATTCACATTTACATTTTATTAAAATGTGTATATGTGAGCGTGGATGTGGTTGGCCTTGCAAGTCTTCCTTGAATGAGAGGTTTACGAGCACTGTGTGTAATCAGTCTTCACATGCGCAGATAATGTTTTCCATTAATGTACTCTTTGGATTGTGCCTTTAAAAACTAATTTCTGAACTCACCTGGGAAGACGCTGTAAGTGGCTCTTTGCTCCATGTAAATATGGTACCATACATTTTATTATTTTTGGTACCAAGGATCAAACTCAGGACCTTATACTTGCCAGACAGGCACTTCAGCCCATTTGTATTTCTATCATCCTCAACCTGTATTCTGTTCTAAACAGAGATGTGTTGTTTAGCATTTTATTTAAAATAGGCTACATTTAAATTTTTCTCACACGTTTTGGTCTGCAATGTATTCATCTCATACTTGAAATAACCTAATATGTAAATTATGACTCTTCTTCGCTCAGAACTTTCTTCCTGAGGCACACACAGGCATGAAGCTTAGCACAGAAGAGACCTGGGCAGGGTGTGAGGTGACAAGCAGCACCGGGGAGGGAGTCCCAAATGCGTTTTCCTCAGGAGGAGGCAGCAGTTCTGCCCTAAGTTCAGGCCCAGCACAGACAGCACTTGAGCCCTTGGGTTCCAGACTTCCAGGGCGCAGGCAGATTTTGCTTCAGTTGCTCTCGCAATATGGCCCTCAGGCTTTCTTCTGACTCCAGAATTTTGGTTCTATCCTGACATAAGCTTAATGTCCTCTTTTATCCCACCTTTTTAATTCTCTTCACCAAAAAGGCTTTACCAATCCAAGAATGCTTTCGGGTAAAGGTGATCCACAATGTAAAACGGTGCCTTCCTGGGCTTCTCCCCAGATGCTGAGCCCTTTGGGTTACTGCCATCAGAAACCTTAATTAGAAGAACACCAGAGAGTAGCAAAGAATGATGGTGATGTTTTCACAGCACTGCACTGGTCTTTCTGCTTAGGATTCTTCTCCGAGGCTTTCTGTTTCCACATGAATTTTAGGTATTTGCTTTCCTCGTTCTATGGAGAATGTCACTGAAATTTCAATGGAGAATGTATTGAATGTACAGATCGCTCTTGGTCGTATGGTCATTTTAATTCTGCCCTAATCAGGGAAAATGTCCCATCTTCTAGTATCGTCCCAGTTTGCATCTCACAGTTCTGCAGTCATTGCCCAGGTTTCTCAGTTAGGGTCACACCTGGCTTTTTGTTGTTTTGGGTTTTTTTTTTTTTTACACTTTTGAAACTATTGCAAGTGAAATTATTTTCCTGATTTTCCTCTCAATTAGTTCATATTGGCATACGGAAAAACTGTTGATTTTTTAAATGTTGCATTTTTAGCCTATGTTTTTAAAAAATACAAATTATAATACTGATTTCTTTAAAACATCACGTTTAGGCAATCAGTGACAAATGGTAATTTTTAAATAATGTAGCATAACTTAATGAATTATCATAAAACTTCAGGCTACTAAAACACTTAATAATAATCCTCTTTACTCATTTAAAAAGCATCCACTGGGGCTGGAGATATAGCTCAGCAATGTCTGCCTGCGAAGCCCAAGGCCCTGAGCTCAATTCTTGACACAAAGTAAGTAAATACATAGCAAGCATCCTTTGAACTTTTTATTATGCATTAGGCACTACTTATAACATTTTGTCTACAGTAACTGACTGAATAATAAAAGTCAGTACAGAGCAACTCCAGGAGCTGGATGACCACACACTGAGAAAGACTTCCAAAGCTTCCTTGAATGTGAAAAGTGCAGTCTCTGTATTAGGCTCGTGCACACGCTAGGGGGCGCCTGCTGAGCTTCTATGCAGGGACCATTCCAATAGAATTTTTAAGCATCTTATTTATCTAGTATTCAACCACAATAATTTAAAATCACAAAACTGAAAAAATAGGGTTTGAATCTGAGAGGATGACAATACAATACTAACAGCAAATTACCAAAAAGGAAATCAAATAAGACATATTGAGAAATACTAAAATGAATATTTAAAATTCATGCAAATTCAAAAAAGCATTAAATGCTGCACTATTGCCTCCATTTAAGGACTGTGGTCTCTAGCACTACTCTTTTTTTTTTAAGTTTCCGTTAAAAATCACTTTTAGAGAAAGTTTAGACCATGCAGCAGATAGACTTCATGTGGCCAAAAATTGTCTGTTATACGACAGAACCACAAATAAAATGTGATATCACCCTATCTATAGAAGTTATATTTTACACTCAAAACACACTTATTTCTCAACAGCTTTGAAATATCAGTCTTTCTTCAAATTCTTGCCATGATACACAGCATTGAGATGATCAATAATTCCACATTATTATCTGGAATCAAACTGGGGTATGAAGTCCATGGCACCTGCACAGAAGTCACAGTGGCAATGGCAGCCACTGCTCCAGAGAAACTGTGGAGTTTCAGTGCGACTACTCCAGCTAGATGCTGAGAGTCAAGGCTGTCATAGGTGCTGGCTACTCAGAAATAACCATGGCTGTCTCCAGGATGCCGAATGTACAGCTCATGCCACAGGTGTATTGTTTCCATGCCCATGCATTGGTTTGATCATATTTATTTTTGTGAAAGGATCAATGGCCAATGAGATATATTAGCAGACTAAGAGCCTGCTTAGGTGAACACAAGGATTGGGGCTCAGTCCCCAGTACCACATGCTGCACCAGCCCTGTTCCCAGGCTCACTGAGCCAGCCAGAGTAGTCCGGGCATGGTCACCATGCCTGTAATCCCAGCGCTGGGGAGGCTGGAAACAGGAGCATCACTATGAGTCCAAG
>PVKA01045019.1:0-15792 GCA_004027165.1 Ctenomys sociabilis
CCATTTACAGCTCAACTTATTATTATGGCCCCGTGATGTATACTTCATTTTTATACTTTTCTGCTGGGTGGTTAAGACCTAGATAGAGCAAGACATTTATACCAACACATGTACTTCTTGTTTCTTATGAGGTCAGTGAAGTCCCCTCAGGGTTTATCTTGTACTCCTGTACCTTATTGTGTAGATTCTTTGTCTGTGTCATCCATATGGATGAGTCAGCCAATGCTTGACCAGTTTGCTCCCTGTGAGAGTCTGAGAGTAAGTTTTCTCTCCATGTGACTCTCCCCAGGCACACTTTAGAACTTCAGTCTCTTTCCTCTGTGGCTCCAATATCTCCTTGTTCAGAAAATTTGGCACTCAACTGAGTTTCATGATGTAGCAGTACAGGTTCTCCTATGTCCTGAGTCTTCGCTGACCTTGAAAGGCTAGGGCCAAAATGTTGGCTGGCCTTGTGGCTCTTCTATTTCTCCAATTTTGATCTGTGAACTTAGGTTGTTAACCATCCAGAAGAAAAGCTGATTAGTATCCTCCAGCATATGCCATTCACTTTGCCTTATCTGACTCAACTGTTTTTAGTTGTTGTACAATTCCATTTGTATTTCTGCTTTTGGCTTCTTATACTGGGGAGACTATACGATATTTACACATGTGTGTCTGGGTTGTTTCACTTATGAGTATATGTTCAAGTGACATCCACTTCAGTATAAATGCTTCAAACTTATCATTCTTAACAACTGAGTAATACTCCATTATATAGAAATACCACATCTTTTTCAACCATTCCTCATGTGATGGACATCTTGGTTGTTTCCAAGATTTGCTATCACACATTGTGCTGCTATAAACATAGGTACACATATATCACTATGATACAATGTTTCCAGTTCCTCTGGGAATATTCCTAGTAGGCGGATAGCTGGCTTGAATGGAATTTCCAGTCCTACTCTTTTGAGGAATCTCCACACTGACCTCCACAATGGTTGTACCAGTCTACATTCCCACAAATGTTCCCTTTTCCCCACAACCTCTCCAACATTTGTTGTTGGTTGATTTCCTTATGATAGCCATTCTTTCTAGAGTGAGATGGTATCTCAGTGTTTTTATTTGCATTTCACGGATGACTAGCGATGTGCAGCTTTTTAAAATATATTTATTCCCTTCTTTAATTTCGTCCTCTGAGATGTGTGTATTCATGTCAGATGCCCATTTCTGAATTTGGTCTTTAAATTTGATTGCCCTGCTATATCTTAGTTCTTTACATATTCTAGACAGCTGATCTCTGTCTGATTCCGTATTAGTTAGGATTTTTTCAAAATTTGTGGGTTGTCTTTTTACTCTGTTGACAATTTCTTTTGACATGAAAAGCCATTTCTTAGTAAATCACATACATAGGACTTCTAATCTCTTATATATTTCTACTCTCACAAAAAAATTACCTCCCAAACCTAAGGCACTATGTTTAGCAATAAGAATGACTGCTGCTTTCAAAGGGGTAATTGAATAATCACAACATTGTGTGGTTAGTGTATATCATGAGACATTACTGAGGAGGGAGTGACTATCATTGGCAACTCTCCTCATAGTGTTGAATATTCGTGCAAATTCTTGAAAGGTAATTGAATGAATTTGTATTTACCAGGATAAAATAAATGGTATTTTAGGGAAAGGAAAAATTCTTTGCTTTAATAACAGTTTTCATGGAAAGTGTTTTTCCAGTCTTCTTTTATTCTAGAGTCAAAGTTTGATAAAATCATGGTGCAGAGTTCCACTCTAAAAACTGAAACTGGAGAACCCTTTGTAAGCTATATAGGAATCATTGCTAGTATCTAATTTAGAGTTCAACATAGATAATTGGGTAGACACATTTTTGGCAAGTGAACTCAGAAAAGAATAAATTCTGGCTTTTCTCATTTTTCTCCCCTGTTTCCCAGACTCACAAAGTATAAATTAGTTAAGTGGTCTGGTCATATTAAAATGAGAAGTTCTTATGTTTTAATGTACAATTAATAAAGGTACCATTTAATGAATCTCATTGAACATCATTAAATCCCTACTGTATTTCAGGCACTCTGCTATGTTCCGATTATGAATAGCAGTCATTAGGAACATGAGATTTATGATTAGTATTTTACTATGCACTCAGCATATAATTGTGTAATTATGTTCAAGCTACTTATATCCCTGAAATAAAAGCAGTACATATTAACGAGGATGCTGTGGAGCTTATAAAAATTTATACTAGAAAATTTAAATTGTAGTCTTTGGCACGTAGAAAGTGCTTGATAAGTATTGTCATAGTGTTGGTGCCATGAGTTAGGCAGTTGTTTCAGTTATGGTATTCTGCACCAGTTTTACTGGAATTCATCAACACTTTATTGTAGCAGATTTTTGTTGTTCGCCATTATTCCCAAGGATTTACTGAATTCTGACATACCATTCAGCTACTAAATGATTTCTTTCTTCATCTCAGAAAACAAATGAATAATTCTGAATCTTGGCAAGAGAAATTTATGTATAATTTTTGCTCTGTTCATTGAATTATGAGATTTTCAATGCAACCAAAATCACAACTACCTGGCGAAATTTCTCCCTTAACAAACAATGAAGGACAAATGCCTTTCATATAATAAACAGTTTAAATGTATTCAGTAAAAACCACAATATTTATACATTACATCAGCCTCTGTAAGCTATCTTAGTTACTTTTCTCATTGCTGAGAGAAAGTACTAGACATAGAAATTTAAAGTAGGAATGTTTGTACAGGTTTCAGTCCATAATCATTTGGCCCCAAAGCAAGGTGGCACTGCAGAGGAAAAACAGTTCATGGTGTGCAGAGGTAGCAAAGCAACAATGGACATTTATAGTTCTTTCTATGCCTTATACCTTACCTATGCTACTTATATTGGGTAGCACTCAACCCTTAATTGCAGTGCTCTTGTTCCCAGCACTGCACTACAGATCAATTCCAGCATTACATTTCCAAGATCTAGGAAGGACTGAAAAAGCCCACCTATCACACATGAGGTCTTAGGAGACATCTAAATGTCATAACATTCCTCCCTATCCATCCCCGCAAGACTTATGCACATACCTTTATGTCAAAGGCATTTATTCTATCTCTAAGTGTTTCCAAAGTCCTAGCAATTTCAGCATTTCTGTAACATCCAATTCCAAAGTCTCCTCTAAGATTTAAGTCAAACTGTTAGCTGCAAAACACTGTACAAATGGAAAAATAATTAAGCAATTCCAACATTCAAAAGTATGAGATGGACATTTACATTCGAAATGTCACAAATATTGGGATTTAAAAGAATGGCACCAAAGCAAAAAATGGGACCAAAATCCAACAGACGAAATTTCTAGATTGTCTTTAGTTCCATGCATGGTATCTGAATCAGTGTGTGGGAACATGCAAACTCTGAACTGTTTGGATGGCTCCAGCCATATGGCACTTCTGGTCATTGTAACATCCATGGCTTTTCTCTTGAGTCTGTTCTTCTCCCTCTTTGCAGTTATCCTCTGATGATTTATACTCCAGGCTTCTCCAAACTTCTGGGTTCTCCATTGCACCTTTGGCTTCACATTCACAGCTTTACACATTAACTTCACAAAGCACTCTACCTGACTTCTCAGGCCTTCTTCTGAAATCTGGTAGAAGCCTTCCTGGACCACCAAACCCTTTTATTTTGCATTTACCTAAACCAACACCACATGGATAATGTCTAGGTATTTTGCCAGGTGGAGCAATAGCCAGGCTTCCTTCGCTTTTGGTGGTAGAGGTTGAGTGCTTATTAACAAAATCCCAGACAACAACTTCCCTAGGCCACTGCTATTCTGGGACATGGTTCTCGCTAGGGCTCTTTTCTCTGAGAAAAATTGCACTTTTGGAATTTTGAGACTGTGAAAGGAAGGATACTGCTGGATTTTATGATTTTCAAAAGTCATATTTTCTATTTTCTACTTCTGAAACCTTTTCATCTCGCTACATTTTTCTTTTTTAATGTGTTTATTACAGGGTCTACAGGGTACAGGGTCTCACTGTGTAGATCAGAGTTATAATGGTTCTCCTGTTTTCAGCCTCCCAAGTGTTAAGATTATAGGACAGAACCACCACGCCCATTCCCAATCGATGTCTCAGTGTGTCTTGGGCCTGGTACAGCACACCAGGAATTGAACCCTGGCCTCTGCTCTCTGCCTAAGCAGGTGCTTTAATCTAGTGAGCTACCTGGTCAGTCCTCCTGCTACATTTTTCAAAGAACAATTTATCCCCTTTTCTACCTGCCTTTATGTCCTAACTCAATCCTTCGAAATAATTTTTCTTGTCCCTTTTCTCTTGATTCTCAAAGCTGGCTAAATGTCCCTAACTGTAGAAATGTCACTACATCAACATTAGACTGCTTGTAATTTCTTCTTCTAAATTAATTTGCCACCATTAACTGCAGTATCAGGCAAAGTTTCTGGACACAGGAAAAATGCAGACAAAGCTCTGTGAAGACATAACACACATTATCCATAATCCAGCAGTCAATATAATCCTCCTTCCCAGCAAAAGCCTCCTGAAAATGGTCTTTACCTCTTGGATTTATATCAGCTTTCTGTTCTTCTGAACTCTGCCCAGAATCTACCATCAAGTATTGCCTTAAGTGTTCCAACTCAACCTCTTTTGCTGGCATCTCTGCATCTTTCCAAACTCTTCCCACAGGTTAGCTGCAAAGGTTTCCCAACCACATGGTCAGATAGTCACAGTAATGACTGCACTTCTTTGGTACTGAAACATGAAGCAAAATACCTGACTCTCAAAGTTAAAGAATGAAAGATTTGTTTAGCTTTTGGTTTCTACAGATTTAAGTTCCTAGTCCACTGTCACTAAGGTAGGGTGGAATGGCAGATAGGCATTGAGAAGGAACAGCTTATGTATACAAAAGGGTAGTAAAGCAACAAGGAATAATCACAGCTATTTATATGCCTTATATCTTACCTAGGCTACTAATGGAAGGTAGAATTCACATACTAAATCTCCCTTGAACCTACTATTGTAGTATGAATCAATTCCAAGTTCACACACTCTGGATCCAGGAACCTCTGAAAAATTCCCACCTGCTGCCACATAAGATTATTTAGGGGGACATCTAAAGACAAACCATAACATAAGGCAATTAAGATAAACTGGATGTCTTTAACTTCAAAGATAGTTCATAAAAATTCTGTAATCCAACTTGGTTCTATAATTTTGAAAAATGAGCTCTCAGCTTTTTTAAAAATTTGAAATATTAGGTATCTTATTGGGGAATTTTGTACCTATCTTTATTAGGGAGATTGGCCTGTAATTCTTTTTCCTAGTTGGATTCTTCTCCAGTTTTGGTATCAGGGTAATGCATGCTTCCAGGAATGAATTTTGGAATACTACTTCCCTTTCAATTTCATTACAGTTTGAGAAGTATTGGTTTTAGGTCTTCTCTCAAGTTCTAATAGAGAAAAGTGAATCCATCAAGGCCTGACCTTTTCTTTCCCAGTAAGTTTTTAATTGCATTTTCAATTTGTTGATTGATATTGATTTATTTTGGATTTTTATCTTTTCTTGATTCAGATTTGTTAATTCATATGTGTCCAGGAATGTGCCCATTTTATCTGCATTTTTCCATCTTATTAGTATATAAGTTTTCAAAATAGGTATAGATGATCTGGATTTCTGCAGGGTCTGCTGTGTTTTCATGATAAGGTCTTTAATTTCTTTAGTAATTTGATCATGAATCCATTCAGATTCTTGTCAAAGCCTTTTTCTGAATCTATTGAGATGATCATGTGATTTTTCCCTTGTGTCTGTTTATGGAATATGTTGTATTTACTGATTTGTGTAAGCTGAACTGTACTCACATCCCTGAGAAGAGGTATAGTTAGTAATGTTGATAATCTTCTGGATAATACATTGTATTTTGATGCTAGTACCTCTTTGTGGATTTTTGCATCTATGTTATTTAAAGAGATTGGCCTCTGCCTCTCAGTTTTTGATTTGGATCTAGTCTTGTGTTGGAATCAGGATAATTCTACTTTTGGAGAATGATATTTGAAGTACTCCATAATTTTAAATGTCATTTAAAAGTTGTGGGAGTATTGGCATTATAATTTCACTGTACAATTCACTATTCAATTTCTAATACAATTCAGCCTAAGCTATTAGGTCTTGGGCTTTTCTAGGTAGGATTTTGGTAGTGCTTTAATTTTACTTTTGATTATTGGCTTACTCAGGTGTCTTTATATCTTTTTGGTTCAGTTTTGATAATAATATATATCTAGGAAGGAATCTAGGTCTTCTAAATTCTCCAATTTATTGAAGTACATATTTTTAAATATTCATAGATCATCTTCTGCATTTCTTTTGTGTTTGATATGATTATACCTGTTTCATTTCTTATTGTATAGATTTAATTCTTTCCTTTGCTTTGTAAGATTTGATAAGGGCTTGTGTGCTTGCAAAGAAATAGCTCCTCAACTCATTAATTCTTGGGGATTTTTCAGTTTAAATTTCATTAATCTCTGCACTGCTCCTCATAATTCCCTTCACTGTACTAGCTTTGGATTAGTTCTTATTTTTCTAGAACTGGAGGTACATCATTAAATTATTTATTTGAACTTTTTCTACTTTTTGATGCAATCATTCAAAACTATAGGTTTCACTTGTCAATATGCTTTCTTTATGTTCTATGAGTTCTGTTGTACTAACCTGCCATTATCATTTGATTCTAGAGCTGTTTAATTTATTCCATTTATTCTCACTCACTGATTATTGAAGAATGTATTGTTAAATTTCTATATGCTGGCATAATTTCTCTCATTTCTTTTGCCATTCACTTCTAGTTTTGTTAGGCTCTGATGCTGTAATATCATGGATTAAGTTTAATTATTTTACATTTACTTAGGCATATTTTATTAGCTACTATGAGTATCCTATTCTCAGAAATATTTCATGTTCTCACAAAAAATGCATATTCTATTGTTGGATGCCACATTTCAGATATCAAATACATTTAATAGAAGCTTTGGTTCAACTCTGATATTTATTTGTTGATTTTTTTTTGTCCAGTTGACATATTTGTGACAATGGAGTATTAAAGTGTCTGATAGTTCCATATTATACTTATGTTGATGCTAATCTAATCTAAACATAATAGTGCTTTATTTATGATCTTGGATGCACTAGGGTTTGGTGTATGCATCCATAATTGTTATCCTGTTGAAATTTTCCCTTAACTAATGTGTAATGATCTTCTTTGTCTTTTGTGATGAATTTTGATTTAAAGTCCACTTTCACTGAAAATAGTATAACTACTCTTGTTTATTTTTTGGTTCCTGCTGCACAAAATATTTTTTCCAGCCTTTAATTTTTAGTCTGTGTATTTCTTTATCAATAAATATAATTCTTATATATAGTATACTGTTTGATTTTGTCTCTCAATCCATTCTGCCAAACTGTGTCTTTTTAATGGACTTGAGAAATTCACATAGAAATCTATTGCTTAAAAATTGTGACCCATTTATGTCATTATATGATTCTTCTATTATTAATTTTCATTTATGTACTGTTTCTTAACTACTCATACTACCTGGTGCATTCAGTCTATTAAACCTTTTGACATTCTTAACATCACTGTCTCTAAGATATCATTGAGAGTTATTTTCAATCCTCCATTTGTGATCATAAATTAATTAAGATGCACTTTGTCATGGAAGTACTTCACTTATCTGTTCATTCTGTGAGAAAGTTTTGCAGGATGTATCAGTATGGATTAGTTAAACTTGATGGATATAGGAGTAAAGATATAGTCGCTAGGGAATGGGGGAATAAATGTATCTGACTTGAAAAAATAATCAATGGACGACTGTAAGAAGGAGTTGGGTCTGGATGACTGGATCTTTCAGTCCTTGGGCATGACTTTCATCTCTTGGCCAACACTAGGAGTTTCAAAACATGGCTTGAATATCAAATCTAGTAATGGCTATTATTTTTCATAGTTAAAGGAAAATCTGCATAAAAACTTCAATATGGAATATATTCTTCTTGACAGCTATGCTTTGATATAATGAAAGAATTGAAATAATGCTTATTAAACCTTTTTCTAATTTTGTATGCATTTATTCATTTCTGCTTACAGGTAAAGTATTACAATTATAATGACTTTAATATTTTTACACTATTTTGTGAGCTTATAGTGAAAAAAATGATATACAATGCACAAAAAATATTATTACCTCAATGTATTATAGGAAATAGTGCTTGTTCACTGGTATAAGCTCAATAAATGGTTCATACATGTTATCAATACAATTCACAAAATTCTTTAAAATCCTCTTTATAAATCTTCAAATGAATATTTTTTCATTTGTTTCCTGCAAAGAGATTGCCTAGCCATTGTCATAATTATTTCACTTGGTAAATACCATAACTACAACAAGTAAATAATATGTCAATCATAAATCAACACATTTCAATTGTAATCATTAATGTAAATGGACTCAATTCATCAATTAAGAGAAATAGACTGGCAAAATGGATTAGGTAACGAAATCCACCAATATGCTGTATACAAGAAACACACTTAAATCAAAAAGCCATTCATAGGCTTAAAGTCAAAGGATGGAAATCTATACTACATGCCCCAGCACCTCAGAAAAATGCAGGGGCAGCCATCTTGTTCTCAGACAGCCTCACTTTCAAACCAACAACAATCAAGCGAAATAAAGAAGGCCACGATATGCTGCTTAGGGGTAAAATTCAGGAGGAAGAGATAACACTAGTAAATATATATGCACCAGACACAGGAACACCCAACTATATAAAATAAGTCTTAATAGACATGAAAAATTTAATATCCAATACCATAGTCTTAACAGGAGGTTTGAACACTCCCTTATTGCAAAAAGATAGGTCAACCAGATTAAAAATTAGCAAAGAAACAACACAATTGACAAGAGCTTGAAACAAATGGATTTAGTGGACATACACAGAGAGTTCCACCCAAACACAGCTGAATACATATGTTTTTTCAGCTGCACGTGGGTCATTATCTAAAATAGACCACATACTGGTCCATAGATCAGGCTTAAGTATATGGTTGAAAACAGAAATTTTCTGATGAATATTAGCCAATCACAGTGCAATGAAACTGGAAATAAACTACAAAAGAAAACAGAAAAAACCCATAAATATATGGAAATTAAACAACAGCCTACTCAGCAATCAATATGTCACCAATGAAATCAAATAAGAAATTCAACAATGTGTACAATTCATTGAAAATTCAAGCATAATTTATTGTAATTTGTGGCATGAGATATAAGTAATCCTAGAGGGAAATTTATAGCTGTGAACTCACATGTTAGGAAAACAGAACAGGAACAAATAAAAACCCTAGTGCTACACCTCCAACAGCTAGAAAAGGAAGAACAAACCAAATCCTGAGCCTAAGGCTGGGAAGAAATCATAAAAATTAGAGGAGAAATGAACTCAATTGAGATGAAGAAAACAGTTCAAAAATTAAGGAAACAAGGAGCTGGTTCTTTGAAGGATTGAATAAAATTGATAAGCCCCTACCTAACTGGTTCTTTGAAAGACTGAATAAAATTCATAAGCCTCTACCTAACCGCATCAGAAAGAGGAAAGAAAAAAATCAAACACAAGAAATAAGGAATGAAAAGAGTGGAATAACCACAGATCCAGTGGAAATTAAGAAAATTATCTGTACTACTTTGAGAATCATTATTCTCAGAGAACAGAACACACAAAGGAAATGGACAGATTCCTAAAAGGCACAAATTACCATAACTGAATCAACAGTATATAACCACACTCAATAGCCATTAACAGCCAATGAAATACGAGACATAATAAAAAACTTAGTGACAAAGAAAATTCAAGGTCCTGATGGATTTTCAGCTGAATTCTATAAGAAATTTACATATGATATGTATAGCCTATACTCCTCAAACTCTTCAAAGAAACTGAAAAGGAAGCTCTCCTCCCAAAATCATTTCTGGAGGCAAGTATTATACTGATAACAAAACCAGAGAGAGATGAAACTAAAAAAATAAACTACAGGCCAATTGCTATCATGAACATGCAAAAAAACTCAATAAAATCCTAGCAAATAGAATACAGCAAATCATGATACACCATGGTCGTACACCATGACAAGGTACAGTTCATTCATTCCAGGGTTGCAAGGATGGTTCAACATTTGAAAATCTATAAATGTAATACAGTATATCAACAGAGTTAAAATAAACACCACATGATCATTTCAATTGATGCAGAAAAATGCTTCTGACAAAGTTCAACACTCATTCATGTTCAAAGTCCTACATGAAATTGGAATAGAAGGTCTCTACTTCAATGTGATAAAACCATTTATGAAAACCCAAAAGCTATCATAATTACAAATGGGCAAATACTGAAATCTTTCACTGTTAGATCTGATACAAGACAAGGATGTCCTTTATCACCCCTCGTATTTAGTATAGTTCTGGAATCATAAGCTAGAGCCATAATAGAGAGAAATAAAAGGAATGAGAATAGGTAAAGAAGAACTCAAATTATCATTATTTGAGTATGACATGATACTTTACTTGGAAGATCAAAAAATCTCAAAGAAACTACTAGTATATCTGCTATAATAATATCTGTAAGTATAATATCATGCATGCACCTTGTCTGATATCAAAACTTTATAAAAAGTTTGCAGTGTATTAATTTATCGAATTTATCTTGTCAAGGTGTCTTAAAACTGTCTCATCAATATTTGTACTTCAATAAAATAAAAATTAAATTAAAAAAGAAACTACTAGAATTGATATATAAATTCAGTAACATAGTAAGATACAAAGTCAATACTCAACAGTCAATTGCATTCCTCTACACAGATAACAAACACACTGAGAAGGAAATTAGAGAAATAATATCTTTTACAATAGGATCACGGAAATGAAATACAGTGGAAATCACTTAATAAAGGAAGTTCAAGATCTTTTCATGGAAAATTAGATTACCCTAAGAAAAGAGACTGTAGAGGATTTCAGAACATAGAAATATATTCCCTGCTTCTGGATAGGAAGAACCAACATCGTGGAGATGGCCATACTCCCAAAACTCTTGTACACATTTAACACAATCCCTATCAAACTGCCACCAACATACCTCCTGGACCTAAAGAAATTATTCCTAAAACTAGTTTGAAGCCAGAAAAAACCTAGAATAGCAAAGGCAATCCTGGCCAACAAAGACAAAGCAGGAAGAATCACAATTAATGACTTGAAATTATACTGCAAAGCCACTGTCATAAAATTAACATGGTATTGGCAACAAAATAGACCTGAAAAACAATGGAATGGGTTAGAAGATGCAGAGGCCTTGGCAAAGATACTCAGCCACTTGATCTTTGACAAAGGGGCCAAACACGCTTACTCGAAGAAAGATAGCCTCTTTACTTTTTTTTTTTCATTTATTTTTATTTTATTGAAGAACAAATGTCAATCAGACAGTTTCAAGACACCTTAACCATACAGATTCGGTAAATTAATACATTGCAAATTGTTTTCCTAACGTTTTGATATTGTACAAGGTTCTATTATATTTACAGATATTATTTTAGCAGATATCTCTTATCAGTGAATTAAGAGTGTAGCTGCTTACTTATCTTATTTTTTTATATTTGAATTATATCAAAAATCCAATAATTATTTTCCTAGTGGATGACCGTGGTGCTAGAAGCCAACATAATATCCTGTCCAACCACCATTAGTGCAGATCTTGCCTCTCATAGAATTATGTAGAAGCACAGCGTTATCTATCCCAACTGTACTGTCTATACACACACATCATGATTTTTTCTTTCTACACCCCTTCCTTTCTCTACACCTGTCAAAAGAGGGCACTCCATTGACATTCAACTAACTTAAGTGCTTGAACTCGACGCCACAATCCAACACAGTCCAGTATTCTACAACCATAGTGAGTTATTCAAAGAAATTGTCGACCATATCCATTTACAGCTCAGCTTAATATTATGGCCCCACGATGTATACTTCATTTTTATACTTTTCTGCTGGATGGGTAATACCTAGATAGATCAAGACTTATATACCAACACATGAACTTTATATTTCCTATGTGGTCAGTGAAGTCCTCTCAGGGTTTTTCTTGTAGTCCTGTACATTATTCTGTAGTTTCTTTGTCTGTGTCATCCATGTGGATGAGTCACGGCCAATGCTTGACCAGTTTGCTCTCTGTGAGAGCTTGAGAGAAAGTTTTCTCTTCATGTGACTCTCCCCAGGCACACTTTAGAACTTCAATCTCTTTCCTCTGTGGTAATTTGAAGGATTCTCACACTTACTAACTATATATGGTGATATGTGGGACATAAGTAACTGTACTGAAATTGACAATTTGTAATAGTAGTTTCAGCCTGGGAGTACCTGTTATTCTTGTCTTCTGAATACACGCTCCATGTCATGACTTGCCGGTTGCTGCCGAACTGCGTCTTAGGTAGATATTTGTTTAAAAAGGAGAGGGATGGTGAATGAAGGCAGGAGAGATGAAAAGGAGTGATGTAGGACTGTATTGCTATAATTCTGTATATGTTTAGATTTCTAAACATATGTGTAAACATATATAATTATTTATTCCTATTTTTTAAATATATTTTAACTTTTTAAAATTTTTTATGTTGTATTTTGTAGGGACTTAAAGTTTTATATAACAATACCTGATGTAAATACCTGTTGCCTGTTAAACCCAAGATGTTTGATATTTATAACGTGAGGTTAAACTCAACAGCCTAGGATGTACTTTAATAACAATAAGCTTGTCTTCTGGAGCATTAACAAGCTACATTTCTAGAGCAAAAATTAGAGAAAAAGGAAGGCCACAAGGACAGCCAATATTTTGGCCTTAGCCTTTCAAGGTCAATTAAGATTCAGGACATAGGAGAAACTATACTGTAATATCATGGAACTCAGTGGTGTCCCAAATTTTCTGATCAAGGAGATTATGATGTCAAAGAGGAAAGTGATTGAGGATGTAGAGGGTGCCTAAAGAGAGTCACTTGGCAAGAAAACATTCTCTCAGGCTTCCACAGAAAGCAAATTGGTCAAGCAGTGACTGTGACACATCCACATGGCTGACAACGACAAAGGATCTACAAACTGCCGTACAAGGTCTCAGGATAAATCCAGAGGTGATTTAACTCACCTTAATCAGATACAAAAGCTATATTTCTTATTACATAGGTCTTGCTTTGTGTTGGTCTTAACTAGCCAGCAGAAAAGTATTAAACCTAAGTATAAGAAGACCATATTATTATGCTGAGCTGTAAAGGACTCAAGTCAACACTTTCTGACTTTGCCAGACGTATGGAAAACCCAATACTATTATGGACTACTGGACTATTTGAGAATATTTTGCTGAACTCACACACCTATAATACGTAATTGAGAAATCTAAATAAAAAAAGGGTATATAAATGAATGAATGTTTTGTATCTGTATATTCAAAACAGATAAGATATTTATACAGCTTCATTCTCTTAATTTGATGAATAGAGTGATCTGTTCTAATAGTGTAAGTAAAATATCATCTCTGCATGTTGTACAACAATTAACCACTAAGAAAATAATATGCAATATACTAATTATTGAAACTGTCCTATTAATTTGGTTTGAAAATGTCTCATTGTTATTTGTTTCTCAATAAAAATTGAAAAAATAAAAATAAAAACAAAATTTGTATATTTATATCTGGTAATCTTAAAAACTAATTTGCACATACTGTCATGTAACACAGCAACCAATGTTGAATTCCTATTACTTTGATTACTTAAATCTGGTATCATGTACAATGCTGTTTTCTTCTATCACTATTTTGAATTCTTTAAAAATAATAATAAAAAATACAAAAAAAGAAAAAAAAATCTTGATGCTAAGTTCACCGATATAGAAACTTGCTTAAATTGAGGGTATTAGTTTTGATGAGGCATAAAAGACTCCATTGTAAGAGAGGATCACTCAAGTTAAACTCACTCCCTTACTACTTTCAATGTAGCTACCATTATGCCACTTGGAGAAAAAATGTTTATAAAATAGGAAGAAATAGAACAACTTGGAGAATGGGTCCAATATTAAACCACACTGGCCCATGACAGGAAAATGGTCAACAATGTCTAGGAAATGTGAACCTCATGGCAATTGTGTAACATTCTTGTAAAATTCCTTAAAATGAGGTAATGTGGTTATGTAGTTACTATGGAGAACTATTTTATTGGTCACCAGCTTGCAATAAAAGCTCTTTTGTTACTCTGCACTTAATTGTTTTATAGATGCCTATCTTTGCTTGCTGTCGTCTGCTGCTACAGTTTCTTCATCAGTAACTAAAGATGATAACTGCACACTTTAATGAGTTTTCTGAGCTGAGGTTTGAAATACACATTTTTACTATCCATATACCATACTAAATAGTTCATGAGCCTTATCATTAATTATTGTCAACAATTTTCATGTTTTATTTTTATATATTTTGCTTTATTTTTCAAAAAACTTGGAATAGCAACGAGAAACATATAATCTAGACAGACAAACATATATGTAATTGTTTCTCAAACTTAGAATATTTCAACTCATCTATGGAATTTCTTTCCATATGTCTAAATAATTTTTGTAGGGACTTAGAAAAAGTATGCAGAGCTTCCCTTTCCTCTGAATTTTTGTCAAAACTTGTTATATTTTGTTTGCATTGATAATTGTCCTTCTAAAATGTGGGATGTGATAACTCACCATGGATTTTATTTGTATTTCCATGAAGATGAAATGTGCTCAGCATTTTTTCCAACTATTTTGGTAGTTGTGTTCCCTCCATTAGGAAATGTGTATTCCAATCCTTTGTTCACTTTTAAACTGAATTTTTTGCCTTGCTCTTGAGTTTGTTGTTGTAGTTCCTTTTCTATTTTAGTTTTAACTGCTAATCAGTAGATGTCTTAAAAATGCTTTTCTACCTGTTTCATACACGGTCTCATCACCTTTTTAACTGTATATTTTGCAAATGTACAAGTAGAAACTTTTCAGTTTGATTTATCCCACCAAATTTTGTGTTATTTTCATGTGCTTTTGGAAACATATAAATATTGCACAGACCATTTTAAAGGTTTTCCGTTATGCTTATTCCAATACTTTTACATTTTAAGTCTTAAATTTATGTCTTCAATTCAGTTTGAATTTGTTTTTATAAAATATGAGCAAAATAAATGATTTCATTATTCTGCATATGGAAATCCAGCTTTTACATCATTTATTGAAGATACTGTCATTGTGCAACTATTCGTGATACCTCTGCAGCAAATACGTTGATAATAAATATGGGAGTATATTGATATTCTGTTCTACTGCTCTATATGTGTGATATGCTAATACCATTCTGGTTTGATTACTGTAGCATTGTAGTATAGGTTGAAATCATGCAGTATGATGCCACCATCTTTATTTTTGATTAATATTGCTATGCAAGATCTTTGATAGTGAAGTTAAACCCAACTGCCAATGTAGTTGTAGGGCAACAATAAGCTATTCTTCTGGAGGGTTAAAAACCTAAGTTTGCAGACCAAAATTAGAGAAAAAGAAGGACTGCAAGGGCAGCCAACATTTTGATCCTAGCCTTTCAGGGTCAGTGAAGACTCAGAACATAGGAAAAACTGTACTGTGACATCATGTAACTCAGTTGTGTTCCAAATTTTCTGATCAAGGAGATTATGGGG
>PVKA01045020.1:0-15792 GCA_004027165.1 Ctenomys sociabilis
AATATCCTGGCATTTCTTAAGACTCCATGTTTCATTACATTTCTTCTAAATGCAAATCACTTTTCACTCTCTTAGAGAAGATTAGTATAATATAATCTCAACTTTAGATAATGAAGGCTTCCAACAACATAGAACGATATTTTAAGTTATAGTGTACTGTAATATATTAGTTAACCAATGCTGACTCTTCAAAATATGCTACTAAAATCAATTTTTATCACTTCAAATATATTACAATTAGAGAGCAATGCCAAGTCACTGACACACTAATGGATTTAAAAACATTTCAAAAAGAATAAGGAAATTGCAAAGTGGCCTAATTGAAATGCAGCTCCAATAAGTACAACAAATTAGATGATATCAGCCTTCTGTAATGCTGCCATATAAAACTATCATGCTAGTGTTGAGTTTTAATAAATTTGCTACATTGTCTAACCTTATATAACAATTGTCCTAAACTTAAAGATTTTAGAAAGCCTTATTGTATCTTCTAAAATAAAAGAAGTTGTTTTTCTGTGTTCCATATGTTTGATACTTAATTTCCTTTTAAAATAATAATGTAATATTTTGAAAGAGGATCTGCTCTACAAAATCAGACAGGATTTTCTTAAAAAGAATATTTTATCTAATTGAAACATATTTTTTCAGTATGAAACTATAGTAGAACATTACATGAAAATTATTAAACTTAAATTACAAACCAGGTTCTCTAATTCCTGGAGTGTTAAATTAACAGTTGCAAAACTGATGATTTCTGACTGCAAAAGTTGCAACAATTATGCATACAAGGCAAAATCATTTTAAAAATAAAGCAATCTCTAGTTTTCCTGTCTTTCCTGACATAATTTTAACCATCTTTAATATTTCTTAACAGTTAATGACATTTCATCTTTTGATTCTAATTTTTGTGATTATATTTTCTAGGACCACTCCTATGCTGAAAGCATACACATTTCTAAATTCTGCACTACTATATCAGCTCAAGAAAGTATATTTTCACGCTTCTCATCTATGTTTCCTTCTTTGCCCCCAACCTGAACTCATTATTTCCAATAAAAAACCTTTCTTCAAGGAAGTATAGGTTGCTTTAGCTCACAATTTGTGGAGTTTTCAGTCCATACTTTGCTGGCTCTATGGGTAGACTGGCACATAGCACAGGAGCAATAGTTCATAACAGCCAAAAGATAGCAAGAGAAAAAATGTAGGAGTAGCAGAGAGCAAACCTCTTTCCTTCTCTTATATTGTATGTAGGCTGTCAGCCCCAGGGTGAGTGTAGCACTCACACCAACAATCTCAGCATTACATCTTTTATTTTTGGTAGAACTGGGGATTGAACTCAGGTCCTTACACTTGACAGAGAAGCACTTATTCTACTGAGCCATCTCCCTGACCTCCAGCATTACATCTTGAATTGATCATAAACTGTAGAATTTAGCTCTCTACATAAGGCTTTAGTGGAACATCTAGACACAAACTATAACATTCCACTGCTGTCTCCTCAAAGACTCATGTACATCCCTTTATACAAAAGGAATTTTAGCCTATCTCTGAGAGTTATCAAAGCCCTAACAGTTTCAGCATTGCTGAAGAGTCCAAGTCCTAAGGATCTTCCAAGATATAAGGCAAACTCTTAGTTGTGAGTCCCTATACAAGTGAATAGTTAAGCACTTCCAGCATTCAATTATACAAGATCAATATTACCAATCCAAAAGGTACACAATTAGGGGGAACATAAAGGAAGGGGGAAAAAAAGCAAGACCAAAATCCAGCAGGGTAAACATTAAGTTCTATAGTTCCATGTGCAGCATCTGAGGCAAGTTGCAGCAAATTATTAGCTCCATGTGGCTCCACCCCTATGATACTTCAGGATTTTGAAATAGTATTTTAAAAATTAGCTTTCATGATATATCTCTGGATACCCTCCAAGACCTTTGTACACTTAGGCCTAGCTTGTACAAGCTGAATGCATAGAGGTGTGTTATAGCCTAATTACTCTTAGGACCTTGACTCATTGGAAGAGCTGTGTGTGACCTGGAATGCTGCACATCACCTCCCTAATTCTTCCATTTGATTCTGGGCTGCTATGAGTTGAACATCTTTCCTCCACTAGACCTTCACCATGCCAGCCGACTGTGGATGAGCACAAGCCAAAGTAAGGTGTTCTCTTTAAGTTTCCAGTTTAAGTTCATGTGCCAGTAAGGAGACAGTGACTAAGATGCAGCCCAGCTTGATTCCTTTTGATGAACACTATAGGTGCTATGGTGAATATACAAGCTAGATATAAAGCTAGTGTAGTACTTCTTCAGAGACATGGCTCAGTGCTTTTTAGAATTAAAATTCACCAGAAAAGATCTATATTTAAAATGTAGTTTTTAAATTTTTGTTTTCTTCTCCATCCCTTCACATATACTGTAGAAGGCAGTATGGCAATTGCCTGATCTTGTTTACTTTCTCTATATACACCAGCCTTTCATCCACCTTTATTTCAAAATAGTGCCTGTTCATTTATCTGACCTCTCTTATTTTATGTCTTTATTCTCTGCAATATCAAAAGTTAGGATTGGAAAGGCATTTTGAACTTCAATAAGGGGATCTCATAACTAACAAAAATTACAATGTAGAAAAGGAAATATTTTAATTTTTCCTGAATATCAAAAACAATAATCATTAGTTCAGTGGATTGCAAGCATTAACATGCATCAGCCTTACCCAGAGGGCTTGTTAAACACAGAATACTGAATCTCACATTTATGGCTCAATAGGCTGAGTTAGGGCCTGAGAACTAAATTCTAATTAGTACCAGGTGATGCCATGGCTGCCACTCCTAGAACCAGACATACAAAACATTGCTGCAGCATAAGAGGAAGCCAAGTAACTGAAACCACAGGGAGGTGTCCTCCTGTGCATTGTCCTCTGGTCCACACTTCTCTATGAGAATACACTCTTCTCTAATCTTGGCTAGACAAACTGCCACCACTTAGGAGAAGCTTGAGTGGTACAGATTTCTTTCTGCTTCATTTCTCCACATCCAAATTATTCAGTGTAAAATAGTACCTTGAATTATAACAATATCCTTGTTGGAATGTGTGAAAACTATGTGTGACATCCCCTCTGCTCGCAAAGTCCCACAGCCCATACCAAAATTGTCAGGTACTCCATTCTGGTCTTCTTCACTATATTCAGGTTACAATTTATGTGAACTCTATTTTGTGATATCTTGTCCTGTCTTTTGTAAACTTCCACCCATGCCTAACTGCAATATGGGACTGTGTGTACATAAGAAAGTGTTTCTCAGTCTTTGGAGAGAAGATAAAGAAAGTGTTTCTTCAACAATCCGCAAAATGAGTTAAACTGACCTTCCAATTAGGGGAACAAACATATCGCCTGAAAATGGGTAACAATGTCATCAGATGTCCTTCCGACTACCAGAACAAAAACAACACCTAAGCCAAACAAGGACATATTTCTGTAGGGTTTACAAAATGTGACCTCGTCTGTGGGAACAAAGAGTTAACCCTTGGTCATGACTAACTCAAAATAAGCTTTGTAAAATCCCCCCTCCTCCCCCTACTCTTGTTGTATTTCCTTTAAAATCTATGCTTCACTTAACATTAACACACACCTAGCAATCTTGTTTGAATATACGCTACTGGGTACCAGCTAAAATAAAGCACTTTGTCTTTTGGACTTGCCTCATTATCATTCGATTTTTGAGCTACAACAATAAATAGACCTCCATTTTCTTTCAATTTGATAGTAATATATATATAATTTTCACATACAAACATTCTCCATAAGCACATATAAAAACATTTTTATTTATGCCATTATTTATGTTTTCCATTTGTAAAACATATACAGATGAAAGGTAATTGTCATCCTAATTTTATACTTTCTATTCACCTGAAATCCTCAACATTTACATGATTTTAATGGGACTTTTAAGTTGAAGTATTTCTCCTAAAATGATATATTTCTGCTATAATAATATAATTGTGACATAATAATGTAAAGTCTGTCTTCCAAATCTTCCAATAAAATATAATGGCATTTGTGGAATAAATACACGAGATTTAAACAGATCCCCTAAAAACCAAAAGAATGTAGCAAGCAATGTGCTAACAAATCTTACTCTAATTCATTAAAAATATGGCTTTTGTATTAGTTATTCTTCTCTTATTGCTGGGACAAATACATGACACTCAAAATGAAGAAAGGAAAGGTTTATTTAGCTCACAGTTACTGGAGATTTCAGTCCATTCTTAACTGGCTCCAAGGCAGAGTGGTACATGGCAGAGAACCGCCTTTCATGGGCAGAGGGAAAGAGCTAGAGTGAAAGGGAGAGGTAGCAGCAGCTTAAACTGCTAGCTTCTCTTCCTACCTTATATCATAATACAAATTACCTGCCTCGGGGACAGGCCTTTGGGGGACAACTAGACACATTCCATAACAGCTTTTAAAAAGCCAGTCTATTGGCATCACAATTATCCAATTTCTACATTCTTTATCCTCAAAGTCATGTTCCCCTTCTTAAACATTAGATCCATCAGCAATAAAAAAATCTGATCTGAGTTAAAGAATTCATTAATCAAGGAGCTTTTGCATGGGTTGAGAATAATTTCATCTTGTCTTTCAAAAAGAGAAATCTAGCACCCCAAACCCAGCACAGCCCGCGCTGTGAGAGAAATTTCCAAGACCACCACATGTGAGAGACCTTTCACAGTGTTCTCTGGTCCTGCCCCGCCTCTCCAAACCCAACACAGCTGCCCTGTGAGTAAGAACATCCACCACCCATTTGGGAGCCCTGCAGACCCGCCAAAGCCCAGGCCTGGTAATTGCGTGAGAGAGCTTTGTGTTCTCCTGCACCCTCACACGCAGACCAGAAAAGAAGGAGTTAATAGAAATGACATAAAAAGAATATGGGCAGAAGTAATAGCAGAAAACTTCCCAAATATGAGGAAACAATCCAACATTCAGGTAAACGAAGCATACAGAACACCAAATAACTTCAAGCCAACTAAAAACACACCAAGACATATAATAGTCAAGATCCCAGAAATCAAAAACAAGTATAATATATTGAAAGCCACTAGAGAAAAGAAGCAGATCACATTCAAAGGAAAACCAATGAGAATTACAGCCGACATCTCTTCACAAACCATGAAGGCAAGAAGAGTGCGGAAAAGAGTACTTCAAGTCCTCTATGAAAACAAATTCCAGCCCAGACTACTATACCCTGCAAAAAAGTTTGATGGAGAAGTGAAATACTTCCATGACAAAGAACAACTAAAGAATTTTATGATGACAAAGCCATCCCTAAAGATGCTACTGAAAGATGTTCTAGAGAGGGACCAAAATGACCAGAACTCCATGAATGAGAACAGAAGGAACCCATGAAATAGGACAAACAATTAAACACAGGACAAAAAGGAGTAAACAACAGCAGGTAAATAATACGTCAATCATAAGTCAACACATTTCAATTATAACCATCAAGGTAAATGGACTCAATTCAGCAATTAAGAGAAATAGAGGAGCCCTGCCCTCAAGTCCCTCAAGTGAGTGAGAATTTTCCCGACAATCTTGGCACCCCAGTTCGGTGAGTGTGTGGTGAGTCTGTGGGAGAGCATTTGGCTTCTCCCTGAGTGTGGGATGATATCTGGAGGCCCTGCCCCCATGCCTGCCCAGCGAGCAACCAGCCTGAGGCATCCAAACCCACTTGCGCAGCAACTCCCCAGAGCCCCTGCTGCCAAGCGCGCAGAGTGAGTGGGAATTTTCCTGAATCTCTGGGCACCCGATCTACACGAGTACAGTTCGGTGAGTGTGTGGGAGAGCCTTTGGCTTCTCCCTGCATACTCTGAGCCATCCGGAGCCCCAGGCTCCAAGAACTCCTAGAGAACAATCAGCCTGAGACACCCCAGACAGGCCTCCCTGGAAACTCCTCAGAACCCCTATCCCCAAGCCCACCAGGGGAGTGAAAAATTTTTTGACTCTCCCTGTACCTGATCCACCCTCGCCCAAGAGGTGAGTGTGAAGGAGAGCTTCTGTGCTCCCCAGTGCTCCCCCAAGCAGGTATATAACAGATGGGAACCACTGGCTCACAGTTGTACTTGAACAGCTACAACAAAAATGAACTGAATGCAACAGCTAGATTCAGTCCAGGCACAGGTGGATAACCTCAAACTTAATAGACTGGCACCTAAATCTCATTACATGCAAAGATAATAACTGCACCAAAACTCTACTCTAAAGATTAGAGGTCAGTGCTATACAAAATGACAAAGACAAGGAGAAAAAGGCAATCTGAGGACTCTAGTCCACCAATAAGTACAGAGGACACTAGCTCAGCTGAAATGAATGAATTAACAGAGGAGGAGGCAAAGAAACAACAACAGAAAGGTATAGAGGAACTCAGACCAGAATTAATGCATAAAATTAGAAAAAGAAGTTTTTGAATACATAGTATCTGAAGTAATGAATCAAATCCAGAAGCATATGGGGAAAATCCAATGCCCACACAGAACAAGTGCAGAGAACACTATTCTAGCTGAAACATATGAATTAACAGTATCGCAAGCAAAGAAACAACAGCAGAAAAGTAAAGAGGAATTCAAAGCAGAAATAATTTCTGAAATCAAAATTAATTCTTAGAAATCATAGCATCTGAAGTAATCCATTCTGGAAATATATAGAGGTAACCCAATTTGGAAAAAATTGCAAAATTAATACCAACCTCTAAAGAAGACATTGATAAAAAAAAAAAAAGAACAATAGAGGAGATCAGAAAAATGATGGATTCCTTGAATGAGCAATACAGAAGAGAAATAGAACGCAAGAAGCAGAGTCAAAGAGATATAGAAGAACTACAAATCTCAATCAGAAGTCTATAAAACCATTTGAGTGAAATCAAAGAGTTTCAGATCTTGCAGAGGCTGGTGCAGCTAGTGAAAAGGTGAGAAATGTTCTCTTAAAAACAATGAGAATATAGGAAAAACTAATCCATCACCCGCAAGATGATACCAAGATGAAAAATGTAAGAGTAATAGGCATCAATGAGAATGAAGGAGACAATACAAATGACATAAAAAGAATCTGGGAAGAAGTAATCACAGAAAAGTTCCCAAATATAAGGAAACAATCCAACATTCGGGTAACCAAAGCATACAGAACACCAAATAAATTCAACCCAAGTAAAAACACACAGAGATATAAAATAGTCAAGATCCCAGAAATTCAACACAAAAATAATATACAGAAAGCTGCTAGAGAGAAGAAGATCACATTCAAAGGAAAACCCATCAAAATTACAGTCAACTTCTCTACACAAACCATTAAGGCGAAGAGAGCATGGAGCAGAGATCTTCAAGAAATAGAAGTGCCACAAGGTCAGCCAAAATTTTGGCCCTAGCCTTTCAAGGTCAGTGAACTCTCGGGACATAGGTGAGCCTGTACTGTATCATCGTGGAACTCAATTGTGCCCCAAATTTTTTTGATCAAGGAGATAATGGAGCCACAGAGGAAGGCCAGCGATGATCTATGTGCCTTAGGAGAATCACATGGAGAGAAAACTTCCTCTCAGGCTCTCACAGAGAGCGAACTAGTCAACCAATGTCCATGTCTCATACACATGGATGACACAGGCAAAGGATCTACAGAGTGAGGTACAGGATTACAAGATAAACCATGAGGGGACTTCACTGACTTCATCAGAAATAAAAGCTACATTTTTTTACAGGCCTTGTTTTATCTTGGTCTTAACCTCTAGCATAAAAGTATAAAAGTGAGATATACAACGTGGCGCAATAATAATGTTGAGCTATAAATGGCTAGAGTCAACAATTTCTTCAGATAACTCACTATTATCGTGGAATGCTGGACTGCGTTAGATGTATCACTGAGTTCAGGCACCTAAATTGGTTTAATAACAATGGAGTGCCCATCTTTGACAGGTCTAGACAAACTGGTATACAAAAGAACAACCATGATGTGTACGTATAAACAGTACAGTTAAGATAAATATGCAGAGCTTCTGCATAATTCTGTGAGAAGCAAGATTTGCACTAATAGTGGGTGGGCAAGACATTATGTCAGCTTCTAGTACTATGGACAACCACTAGGAAGATAACAAGGTAGAAAGCATTAATTATTGAATCTGTGATATAATTCAGCAATAAAAAATAAGTATACAGTTACACTCTCCTAATTCAGTGATTAGAGACATCTGGTATAATAATGTCTGTAAGTATGATATCATGCATGTACCTTGTACGATACCAAAACATTATGAAGTGTTCAAAGTATTAAAAAAGTGCAACAAACAAGTACCAAAATATGTTTTAAGAAATTAGAAAGAGAAAAAAGAAGCATAAAAGAAAAAAATTAAACATTAACTGCTCCTTTCAAAGGATCAGCAGAAATCAGCAATTTAATTGTCCAAGCCATCCTGCAGATGATAGATAGATTAGATAGATAGATAAATGATAGATAGATAGATAGATAGATAGATAGATAGATAGATAGATAGATAGACAGTCAGACAGATAAATGCATGTAACTAGAGAACATGCTATTAAGGGAAAAAAATGCAACACATATTTGAGAACATTGTATTACCTCACTAAGGTGAGAACCTGAAATTAAATAATATCAGTAGATACTGTACAAAGGAAATTATTTGTTCAGTGGGAAAGAAGAACTCGATGAGGAAAAGGACAAAGGAAAGAAGGGGAAAATATTTGATTTTCTATATAAGAAGAGTTACAAAATTTAAATAAATAAGAAAAAAGATCAAACAATATACTGTCTACAGGAAACTGACATCTTCCATGACACAATACTGAAGGTACATAGGTGGTAAAAGTCAACAAAGATAACTATGCTTACATAAATATACAGCATTACACTGTCATGCAGAATAGTATAACTTTGTGCAAAAGTAACTTTATACATATACTCCTCTCAAAATTGTATTTTCATACTTTTATGTTTTGTAACTTCTGTCTGAAGAGACAATTTTATTGTATTAATTTCTATGTCACTAAGCTTTTGACATCTTTCATGAAGTGAGCAACTGACTAGCTATATTTCCATGAGGTGATTCTTCATGATCTTTGTTTATTTTTATATTGAACTGCTCTCTTTATTGGTTGGTAATTTGCATACATGTTTAAGACAAATGATGTACTCTGAAAAAAGAGATCGTATAGGATTTCAGAAAATGGAAAGATTTTCCCTGCTCTTGGATAGGAAGAATCGTGAAGAAGGCCATACTCCCAAATTTTTTGTACAGATTTAATACAATCTCTATGAAACTAATAGCAAAATATCTCCCAGACCTTCAGAAATCATTCATACAATTCATTTGGAACTGGAAAAGACATAGAATAGCAAAGGCAACAAACACAACACAGGAAGCATTACAATTCCTGACTTAAAACTATGCTGCAAAGCTACTGTGATAAAATCAGCATGGTATTGGTAACACAATAGACCTGAGGACCAATGGAATAGACCGGAAGATGCAGAGGCCTCTATGAACACAGTCAAACACTTGATCTTCGACAAAGGGGCCAAACACACTTACTGGAAGAAAGATAGCCTCTTTAACAAATGGTGCTAGAAAAATTGGCTCTGCACATGTCAAAAACTAAAACTTGACCAAGATAAAGTCAAAATGGATTAAACATCTTGACGTTAAAATGGAAACACTCAATCTCCTGGAAGAGAACGTAAGAGAAGCTCTGAAGATAGAGGGGTGGGCAAAGAGTTTATGAACAAACATGTATTCACAAGGAAAACACTGGAAAGATTTAACAACTGGGACCACCACCTATTGAGAAGTTGTTGCATGTCAAAAGAATTTACCAACAAAGTGAAAAGAAAACCCACAAATTTTGAAAAAATCCTAATTCATAAGCACTCAGACAAAGATCTGCTCTCTAGAATTTATAAAAAACTAAAAAATATTAGGGCCCCTGAATTTAAAGACCTATTCCAGAAATGGGCATCTGAGATGCACACACTATTCTCAGAGAACAAAATTAAAGAAGCGAATAAATATATGAAAAAAGTCTCCACATCACTAGTCATTCATGAAATGCAAATTAATACAGCACTGACATACCATCTCATCCCAGAAAGAATGGTTATCATAAAGAAATCAACCAACAATAAATGTTGGAGAGGTTGTGGGAAAAAGGGAACACCTGGTACTTGATATGCAGACATTAATCTGAAAAATTGGTTTTTCTCCACCCCTCTGATCATAATGTACATCAGAGACAGTTTGTTTTCTACTGGTAAGGTCATTAATTACCTCCATGATACTACCTCAGAATAGTAGCCCTATCATAGTTTAGTTCACAGAAAGCTTGATCATATTCCCTTCCATGAGATCTCAGTCTGGTATGTACCCATAATGACAGTTACTCTAGACATTCTCATAAGACAATCATATGCTAGAGGGTAAGAAATATACATAACAGAATCCAGGAGTCTCATATAGCAGTGAAATTTCTAGAGGGCCAGGAGCATGAGGGACAAAGTGTTCTACCTAGGATGAAAGATAAGTTGCCTATTACCTGCACATTCCCCATACATAGGAAGAACAATTCTTGCTGGGCTTTTATATTTCCCATTTGGTTTCTTACCTTTACCCAAAAGGTAAAAACAGCTACTGGATTTGAATGGGACCTATAATAGAAGAGGGCCACAAGGCCCAGAATAAGACAAGGATTGAACTGTAAGCTTGAGCCATATTACTCACCAGATCTAATAGTGCTAGAAATGTTATTGGGAAATACAACCTGCAATGCAAGCCCTTATTATTTCAAAGGAAAGCCTTGCCTTTCTCTACAGATAACTACTCTTCAGTTGAGAAAAAGCTCTTGGTCTTATATTAGGCCTTAGCAAACAATGTTTTACTGAGTTACCATGAAATCTGAGCTCTCAAAATGAACTGTATTTTATCTGACCAGCCAAGGCATATGTAGGCATACAGAGTAATCCATCATTAGGTGGAAGTGGTCTATATTGATCAAGTGTGATCAAGCCCAGAAAGCACAAACACTAGTGCCTCCACTCATGTTATACTACTTACTCTGATCCAGTCTATATCTATAGCCTCTTGGGGAATTTCCTACAATTAGTTCCTTGAAGAAAAGAAGACCAAGTATGTTAACAGTTATTTCAGCATGATATGCAGGCACCACCAAGGAGAATACTGCTGCAGTACCTCTGCACCCTTCTCTTCTTGTAGAGCAATAAAATTATCTTACTTAGGAGAAATGAAAGAATGTACTTGGTCATTTACTTTGTTTTGAAAAAGAAATGATCACATATAAAATTATATACCGATTCATGGGCTGTGACAATAGCTAGACTAGATGCTAGAGGACTTGGAACATGATTAGAAAATTCATGAAAATTAAAACTGGGAAGAGATATAATTCTGAATTTATGAAAAATGTAAGTATGTATATTTGTGTCCAGTGTAAGTTCTCACCAAAGGGTCACCTCATCACAGGAAGATTTTAACTATGAAGTGATGATGGCCTGCATGGTAAGTGTCAGTTATATTCTTTCCTACAAAACCCCCAGGTTCATGATCAATGTGGCCATGTTGGCGCAGATGGGCATGGGCTAGCTATTTTCCTAGTCTATGCCACTGACATCACGTTCATTGTTTAAAAAATTCCCTAACCCTAGGTGGTTAGATAGGTATCTCAAAAAGATTGATAATACTTTCATATAAGGAACAAATTTTGATACTACAGGAATAGATGCTTACTCAGGATGTGGATTTATTCACCTGGAATACAATACTTTTGACAAACCTACCATTTATTAATGTACAGAATATATTATCCACAATGATTTTTTTCCATTATTGGGTTATTTCATACTGTACTGATGAAGTCTGAATAACTTGATCAGCTCTCAGCAAAGAAATGGCAATGAACCCACTATGTGGAATTCTCTGGTTGCATCATGCTTTTTACCATCTTCAAAAGTTTGGATTATTGTTCGTGTCTCGGTTACTCTTCTCTTGTTGCTGGGAAAAATATCCAATACTCAAAATGAAGGAAGGAAAGGTTTATTTATCTCACAGTTATTGGAGGTTTCAGTCCATACTCTGCTGGCTCTAAAGCACAGTGGTGCATGACAGAGAGCAACCTTTCATGGTGGTGGCTAAAAGCAGAGAGAAAAAGGAAGGCACAGCAGCAACAATGGCAGCAGAGAGCAAGTACGTCACCTTTATGTTGCATTCAGGCTATCCACTTCAGGCTGGGTGTAGTAATCACATCTAAAATCTCAGCAGCACCTGTAATCATAATCCTAGCAGCACTCACACCCATAATCCCAGTGAATCATGAGTTAATCACAAACTCTAGAAGTTCACCCCATGACTGCATGAGGCTTCCTGGGGACAACTAGAACCAAACTCTAACAGTTTATTTGTTTACACGAAATGGAAAAAGAACCTTTAAATCCTCAGTAACAGTGACAGCTAGATGGTGACATCAGCTAGGTTCGGGCAAGGTTTTCCACTATAGAGTACCATTTCATTCATAGCTAGGATTCAAAGATCCAAGAATAGGTGCAAAAGGGAATGGAAGAACTCACTCTTACCCCTAGTGATCTACAAGCAAAATATTTTCTTCCTATTCTTCTGACCCAGAGATTTTAATTTCTATAAAGGTTTCCTCTAGGAGACACAACAATGATTCCTTCAAACAAGGGTTTTTTGTTGTTGTTGTTGTTGTTTTTTGTTTGTTTGTTTTTTGCTCTATATGTGATGCTGGAAATCAAACCTACAATCTTACGCATGCAAAACAATAACTATACCACTGACCCCCCCCATAATCCTGCCAAACAAGATATTAAGAATGCCAGTTATGATGGTACATGTCTATAATGTCAGCACTTGGGAGCCTGAGTCTGAAAAGATCCTCATAAGCTTGAAGCCATCCTAGGATATACAGTAAGGTTAAGACCAGCCTGAACTACATAACCTAATCCTGTATCAATCAATCAATCAATCAATCAATAAAATTTATATACAAATTATATATATATATATATATATATGTTTTATATATATAAAACTTTAAGTGTTTGGATTTTTTTTAAACGCTGACATTTTAATCAACAGACTGAGTAAATTAATTGTTCTATAAAATGAGGGTAAGCATCATTCAATCCTCTGAGTCCTTAGATACAACAAAAATGTGGTGTAAAGACTCTTCTCTCTGCCTCTCTGTCTCTGTTTCTCTCCCTGTCATTGTCTTTGTCTCAGTCTTTCTTTCTTTCTTATTCTCTCTGTCTCCCTCCTTCCCTCACTTTCCCTTTCTGATCTTTGCTTAACTTTGTCTCCACAATCATGTGTGCTAATACCTCATAACAAATCTAAATCCCATTCATGTGCCTATTCTATATCTGTACATAAAAAACTGTGGTTCAAAAATATTTGAAATTTTAAAAAGATCATCTATATTGAATGTGTGCAGATATTTTTGCTCATTTAGGATCTAAACAAGACAGTATAATAATTATTTACAGTGAGTTTATGTTATTATTAGGTATAAGTATTCTAGGAATAAAGTATATAGAAAAATGTGGGTAGGTTACAGAAAACTGTGTGCCATTTTATGTATAAGGAACTTGATCACCTAAAGATTTTGGTATCATCAGAGGTCTTAGAAATAATACTCCACAGATGCTGAGAGCATATATATGTGTGTTGACTCTACATTTAAATACAAGCTACACACCACCTCAAAAATATGTAATTTTGGTATTTGTTTGACTTCCTTGATTCAATTATCTCTTCTCTAAGGTACAATAATTATAGCATTTTTAAAAGTTAATTAGTTTATATGACACATTTAAAGTGATTACTGGAAGGTATATGATAAATTATTTTTCTTACTAAAGATAGGTCTGGCCCATCCCCCTACACTACGGGACAGGCAGACAGCATGAGAGGCACACAAGAGTGGACAATAGGCTCCATTGCAGGAATCCAGTTGTCTGGCCCATCCTCCCACACCATGGGAACAGGCCAGTAGGGAAATACCAGCCATGCAATACAACCCAAATGAGGACACACATAATGGGCAGATGAGACTAGAAAGATGGAAAAGTCTGAAATACAATCCAACAGGTGGTAAGCTTGGTAAACCAGTGTTGTACTTAGGGATACAGATACAAGGAATAAAAACAGGTGGGCTCACCCCATTTCGTTAATGATTTGATTTTATCTTGGTTTTTATCTTCCTTTCTTTTCTTTTCTTCTCCATTTTTTCTTTTTTTATTATGAATATCTATTTATTTTTCTGCCATAATTTTGTTGAAAAACAAATAGCAATGAGACAGTTTCAAATCAAATTAGTAGAACAGTTTCAATAATTAATACATTGCATATTGTTCTCTTAGTGGTTATTTGTTGTACAAGATGCAGATATGATATGATATTCTATTTACAAACATTATTAGAACAGATCCCTCTATTCATTAAATTAACAGAATGTAGCTGTATATCTTAACTATTTTGAATCTACAGACACAAAATGGTCACTCAATTGTATCCCCTTTTCTTGTTTAGTTTTGTCATTTAAATGTTATATGTGTGTGAATTCAGTAAAATATTCCAAAATAGTCCAGTAATTCATCATAGTATTGGGTTTTCTGTATGTCTGGCAATGTCAGAAATTATTGACTTGAGTCCTTTACAGCTCAGCATAATAATATAGTTTTACTTCTTATACTTTTCTGCTGGATGGTTAAAACCAAGATAAATCAAGATCTATGTAACAAAAATTATAGCTTTTGTATCTAATTAAGGTCAGTCAAATCCCTTCAGGATTTATCCCGAGACCCTGTACCACAGTTTGTAGATCCTTTGTCTGTGTCAGGCATGTGGATGAGTCACGGCCATTGCTTGATCAATTTGTTTTCTGTGAAAGCCTGAGAAAATGTTTTCTGCCTATGTGATTCTCCTTAGGCACACTCTACATCATTGATCATTTTCTTTTATTTATTTATTTTTTATTTTATTGAACTACAAATGTCAATCAAACAGTTTCAAGATACCTTAACAAGACAGATTCAATAAATTAATACATTGCAAACTGTTTTCATAATGTTTTGGTATTGTACAAGGTGTATACATGATATTATATTTACAGATATTATTTTAGCAGATGTCTCTTATCAGTAAATTAAGAGTGTAGCTGCTTACTATTCTTATTTTTTATACCTGAATTATATCAAAAATTCAATAATTATTTTCCTAGTGGATGACCGTAGTACTAGAAGCCGACATAATATCCTGTCCAACCACCATTAGTGCAGATCTTGCCTCTCATAGGATTATGTAGAAGCACAGCATTATCTATCCCAACTGTACTGTCTATACACACACATCATGATTTTTTTCTTTCTACACCCCTTCCTTGATCATTTTCTTTTTTGGCCCCATAATCTCCTTAATCAGAAAACTTGGCACACAACTGAGTTGCATGACATTACAGTACAGATTCTCATATGTCCTGAGTCTTAATTGACCTTGAAAGGTTAGGGCCAAAATGTTGGCTGTCATTGAAGCCCTCCTTTTTCTCTAATTTTTGGTCTGCAATCCTAGGTTATTAAAAAGAAAAAGCTTTTATTTTTTCTCCAGAAGAAAAGCTTATTGTTATTATCATACAATCTTATGATAGTGAGCTTAACCTCACTATCTGTCTAAATACCAAGCATCTTAAGCTTAACATGGAACAGGTATTTTTCATCAAG
>PVKA01045021.1:0-15795 GCA_004027165.1 Ctenomys sociabilis
AATTAAATTTGAATTTCAGATAAATAATAAAAGTGTTTTGGTATAGTCTCATCTGATATTTAGAATATTGTCTGCATGACGGTCAATGAGCTAGATGCTCTGTATTTTAACTGGAAGCTTCCTGAGGGCTCAAGCCATGGAGCACACAGCAGAAGCCAGCGACCCTCGCTCTCTTTCCGTAGCCTGATCCCTTTCGGAAAGCCGGAAAGGGGTCCTCCCGTGCACCTGGAGCGCTTCATCCCACCATGAGGCTCAGGGATCTCCCGCCCCTAAGCACCAGCGAGCAGGGAGGAAGCCCTGGGGATGCAGCAAGCCCTTTTCTCCAGGCCAAGGCCAGCATCTGTCTTTTCCGCTAGCGACCTCTGACATCTTCCTCCTCCTCTCCCCCTTCCTTGAAATTGCACAGGTGTTTGACAGGGGAAAAATATAGCAAATCAGAGTGACAGCAATCCAGGACAGAGGGCTGGGGGCAAGGGCCTGAGGGGCGGGGGGGGGAGAGAGAGAGAGAGAGAGAGAGAGAGAGAGAGAGAGAACGCAGTATGAGAGGTGGGGGATGGGAGAGGGCTGCCTAATTTTTAATAGACTGAGACATAAATGCAACATGATTCACTTTGAACAGGCCACCTGGATTAGATGGAAGTTAATTAAAACAATCCCTCATTTCTCAGCGTTTAAAACTTCTTAAGTCTCACTTGGGGAAGGGTGCGGCAGGACTTTTTATTACTCTTAGATGGTGTTCAGAAGGCCCATAAATACATCTCCTCTTCCTGTGATCCCATTAATCTTGCCGCCTCTCCTGCTCCTCTCTGCCAACAATCAGATCCCAGTAAACAACCTCAAGTGAAATTTGCAACTGTCAGATAAACATTAAAAATGCTTCTCTTGTCCTTTCCCATTGATAGTCCCATTAATATTGTAATGGAACAAAAAGTTATGAAAATGAATGCACGCTGGCTTTGGAAATGAGTGATGCAGACCGCTGCTGGGCTGCAGACACGCATGCATATGGATGGGCTCCAGGGAGCCGGATGCCGGATGCCGTTCGCACCCCCAGGAGGCTGTGCGCTCCTGGGAAGGGCCGGGCCGTGCACTGGCCGGGGACCAAGGACGCCACGCGCGCGGCTGGGGACACACCAGCACACACGCGTCAGGGCAGGCAGGGCTCACACTCGGAATCCAAGAATTCCACCCCAGAAAGCATCGGGGAGGCACCCTCACCCCCGGCCTTATGTAGAGTAAAATATCACCTCCTTTCCCGTGTTATCGCAGCTTCCCTGCTCACTTATCTGCTGGCAGTCAGTGGCTGGATCGCTCTGGAGATAGCGAGATGCCCCGCGTGATAAAGCT
Source organism: Ctenomys sociabilis (assembly GCA_004027165.1). NCBI lineage: Eukaryota > Metazoa > Chordata > Mammalia > Rodentia > Ctenomyidae > Ctenomys > Ctenomys sociabilis. The sequence continues at coordinate 1,348 of PVKA01045021.1, forward strand.
CTCTTGACATTTCCTCCTCATTTATTTTCCACGCAGGGACCTTTTTAATACACATGCATGCTTTTGTGTGTGTGTGTTTATCTTTCTGACGAATGAGCCCTTAAAGTGGAAGTTATAAGCATGAGAACTTTATAGCACAAACTTCCTGAGGGGTATGTTAGGTCAAACGGTAGCAAAGGGATCAGAAAACAAGCATGGGTTTTATGCGTGTTCACTTTGCTAGGAAAGAAGACCCTGAAACAAATAAAAAGCTTTTGACATCTTAACCTTTCAGCCTTTAAGTGGGTTTGCAGTTAGGCCTTGTCCTAGGCTCGTGGTGGACAAGGACTGCTCTTAGTTGGGGCTGTACAGGCAGCCCCTGGCCCTGTGCTGGGTGCTTGGAGGCTCAAAGGCTAGTGAAAGGAGGGGCATAAGGGAGTGAGGAGAAGGGAGCAGGAGGGGAGGAGAGGACAGGGGAGGGAAAAGAAGGGGAGGAAATGAGGAGTGGAGAAGGGGGGGGTAGGTGTGGAGAAGGCAGGAATGAGAAGAGAAGTGGGGAATGGAGGGAGATAATAGAGGGAGGAGAAGGAGAGCAAGAAACATCCAGTTGGCCCCTCCTCTGTAGGGCAGAGTGGCTCTTCTGTGAGCCGGACCAGGCAGGCTGACGCTACCTCTGGGAGGATCAGCCAGAAGGTGGGGCTGGCAGAGCCTAGGAAACAGAACATGCTGTCCTGTAGGGAGTGCCAGGCACGCCACGGAAGGCACACTAGCCGGGTATTCACACTCCTCCTCCTCACGCTCTTTTGGCATAGTGGCAGCTGTCGTATCAAGGTGTCCCCTTGAAGGCTGGCAAGCACTACTGAGAACAAGCTCCTCCAGGTCTTAGCCCTCCCCTGTCCCAGGCAGCTCTAGCCCGTCACATTGCATCCTACTTCGCTGTATGCCCTTCAGGCCACCCAGGGGACCTGCCGGACCCCTGAGTGCCTTTCTCTACCCAAGCCCTCATGCCTGTGTCCGGGACCCAAGCATGACCATAGCAGTGCCTGGCTCACAGCACAAGCCAGTAACTATCTGTATTAAGTTCTTATGTGGTATTTGCATACAGCAGAGAACTACTTGGCTATGAAGAAGAATAGACTCCAGGCTTTTATAGGTAAATGGATGCAACTAGAGACTGTGCTCATAAATGACATAAATCAGACTCACCTGTGAAAACATCATATTGTCTCCATAGTGTAAGAAATTGAAAAAGGAAATAAGATCTAAAATGTACAATAGATATGGTGAAGGGAAAGGAACTTGCCCAAAATGAAAGAACAGCTGGGGTAGGGGGAAAGGAGAAAAGGAGAAATGGAAAAGGGAATAAAACTAACACACACACACACACACACACACACACACACACACACTTAAGATAGCTAAAAATAATTATACCACTAATTTCTATTAATTTGTTGAAAGGAACACTTTGTGCTTAACTGTTTTATCAGTTTTGCATGCTTATATCTTGTGATCTGAGCAACTACTTTGAAAATAACAATGTGCAATGTAATAACCATTGTTGATTTCTTATCTTATTTTGAAATGTATCATTGTTTTTATTGTTTTGCTTTTTCTTTACAATAATATTTTTTTTTAAAAAAAAGAATAACATTACGTTCTTGCCTGGAAAAGCAGACAGGAACAAGAGTCGCAGGAGGAAAGATTCAATCCTGAAACAAGAGGTTGGGGCACCCAGGGGCCCGGAGGGCTCCTAACATGGAGTGTGGCGGCAGGCTGCACCATGACTGCTGTGTTGCGGATGCAGGGACACTACAGCACCACCGGGAGGATTTGGGGTGTTCCAAAGGGACAGGGACCAGAAGCCAGGTAGGGTGCTCATGAAACCCAGTCACCACTAACCTCAGGTCATGGATGCCACAGGCTGCTAAGAGGTAATGTGGTCCTTAACTCCAGGGAAATTCACAATTAGGAACAAATAGAGAATCAAAACTATATTTATATTTTTTCACAAATAATTCAAAAATAAATAATTCATAAAATCTTGGACTGGGGAGATAGCTCAGCAGCTTAAGAGCCTGCAGCACAAGGGCCTGAGTCTGATCTGTATAGTGAGAGCCAGTAGACCCTGTGCTGAATACACTTTTTTTAAAAAATGGAACTTTAAACTTTACCTAATACAGTGTTGGGGCATTTAAGAGAATTCCAGGATCTGTACATTCATTGAGCTAGGGGTTCACTCATGAGCTAGAGATTGCTTTAGCCTTTCCTTAATGCTGAAAGAAGGATCCAAGAACACTCTGTACAGCTGACACTTTGACCCACAGTACAGACCCAGGAGTTTGAGGTTCCTCAGAGAGAACCAGCCATTAAAACACCTTCTTTCCACTCATTCTTGATTTGCAAGTCATCCAGATGCATCAAGATCCCACATTTTGCCACTGAGGTTCAGCTGGGACTGATTTTAACAATCCATAGCGATCAGAGAACTGTCTTCTGTTCAGTGCACTAGTTCTCAGCAGTGGCTACACTGACACTCACCTGGGGTGCTTCATACAATAAAGATGCTGAGACTCCATGTCAGGCCAGTAAATCAGAATGGCTGGGAGTAGCGGCAGTCTATAAAAGCCATCCAGGTGAACAACATACAGTCAAGGCTGAGAACCTCGAATGTAGCCAGTCCTAACCACACAGAGAACTGTGACTGTTCTCTGGAACACCTCCTTGCTTTCTCCATTACACAAACTCTGCCCCAGAAGGCCCCAGAAGTCTCATCTTCCATGCTCTGTCTTGGTTCTCTTCTCTGACTCAGGCCATTCTATCATCACCCCCAAGAGCTCCTGTGTCTGCAGAGCAGACTCTCACAGAAGGAGGTGGATTTGCCTTCCAGTCTTCAGGGAGAAACACCTACTTCTCTCTAACACTGACAGCTGAGGGTGGGCAGGCACGGTGAATGGCAAGAAGAGCAAACATCAAACCAAAAAGTTCCACTGAGGGAAAGCAGAAGCAACATGAGCAGTGACAAGAACAGCCAGGGTTGAAGGGCTCCTCTTGGTTCGTACTTCTCCCTGTTACACAGTGCCCAGCCACGTAGCTCAGGAGACACGAGGCACCCTCTGCCCTGCCCCCTCACTCTCTCTTCCCCATGTGATGACCAGTTCCCCCCAACCATGAGGATATTTCCACACTATCCACAAAAGACTACTTTTTACTTGAGCAGAAATTTTAGAATCCCATCATCTTTAAGATGAAATGGCAAGTGCTATGCTTTGCATGTCATTTATTTCCCAAGTGTTGATGTGTTGGACATTTAATCCTTAGTTTTGGCCATGTTGAGGTGGTAGGAACTTTGAGAGATGGATGGAGACTAGGTCTTTGGGGATACTTTCCTCAGAAGGGATTAATGCAACTCTTGAGGGACCCCAGTTGATTCCCCTGAAAAGCGCTGGTGTAAAAAAAAAAAAAAAAAAAACCACAAAAAAACAAGACCAGCCCCTCCTACCCTGGAACATCCTGTCTCTCCACGTGATTTTTCCTTTTGACTTGGACCTCAGTAACAGCAGCTACTCATTCCCATGCTGCCTTTCACAGAGCTACTTCCCCTCCCTTTGCCCAACATACAAAATTCTAGAAGAAGCTGCATCGAGATGACTAAGCTGTTAACTCTGAAAGAAAAAAATGATGTTAACTGCTAAATAATCCTTAGATTTACAGACTCCAAAACATTTTGTGACCTTCAGATTACATCAGAATGTGTAAGGCGATGCTCAACTTGCAGAACAATGATGCGTTTGTTTAAAGAATTACACGAGCAAGCGGGAGGTTGAGATGATTGCAATGTTCCAACCCCTGCGGGAGGAAAAGACAGGCCCAACAGACAAAGACCCTGCTTTGCATGTAGATTTCTTGCCCATTGGCTCACTGTACCTCCTTCTCCTCCCTATTAAAAGTCCACCTTGTACTTGAGTTCCCCAATGTGATATTTTGGGAGGAGATCTTCTCAGGGTGCTGGCCCTCAGGCAAACCTGATTTCCTTCGCACTAACTCTCATTTTCTCAGCGTTGGCTTTTAACCAATGAGCAGGCCACTTGGGCCCAGAAATATCCCAACCATGGGGGTACTGCTGTGCTGTAAGTAACCCAGGGGACCCTCACCAGAGATCAGATCAGTGGCCTGATTCAATCAAATTTGCAAACTGGAAGTTAAGCAAATTTATTTTTTTTATACATTACCCAGTCTCAGGCACATTGTTATAGTAATGGAACTGGACTACTACAGCAAGCATACATCACAAGGTTGGGGGTGTTTCAGAGACTTATAGAAACAATCCAATAGATATTTTCTGAGTCGTTATTTGGAATCAAATTACATGATAGAAGAAAGAGGCTAGATCTGTGTCCCAGCACACTTCCTACACAGCATTAACTCTCAAACACTGGCTTGGGAGCTTCCAGAGACCTATGAGATTCTTCCATATAAATCAGTTCCTTAAAGAGCAAGCTATAAAACAACAGTTCCTGCATTTCTGCTTTTGGCATGGATGAGAAAGGAAAACATAATTTTACTGCAGTGTCAGTACTTCAGACACCTAGATGTGTTCCTTCCTACCAAGCAATTTGCCAAGTGGGTTTCCTGCAGTTCAACCAAACTGAAACACTAACCTCTCAGAGTTAGCCCAGATCCCACAGGCTCACAAGCCTTTCCCACCTCAGATGCTGAGTGCAAGTAGCAGAGGCTCAGGATACCAACTCCTCTGTTTAAAGTGGCTGCACACCCTGAGTTCCCGCGACACCTACTCACGTTCAGTAATTTATTATAGCAGCTCGTGGAACTCAGCCAAATGCTTTCCTTGATACCAGAGTATTGTAAAGGACACAACTCAGGAGTGGCCAAATGGAGGAGAGGCACAGGGCTAGGTAAGAGGGGGCTGTGCAGAATTTCTGTGCCCTCTCCCAACATGTCACCCTCCCAACACCTCCAGATGTTCACCACCATGCATTCTCTGAACCTTATTGCTTAGGGTTGAGGGTCACCAATAATCAATCCGATTCTGAAGCCCCTCAAAGGGTTTCTAGGAATACCTGTAAGAGCTCCGAGTGATGTCCGGAGTGTGGGGGGGGGGGGGGGGCCTAACCCTACACCAGATTGAGCGGCTTCTCATAGGCAATGGAGAACTCAGGGAACCACTGAGACCCTGTTGAGAATCGGTTCACGGTCCATGAAAAGTTCATTTTCATCCCACGGGGCCAAGAAAAAAGCACACAGAACAGGCACCCTAGGATTAAGGTGTCCCGGAAAAGGACACAGGGCTGGGATCCAGATGACCAAGCACCTATAGTGAGGGCCGTGCTAGGTGAGCTTGATTCAAAATTGGTTGCTTCAAAATCAGTTGTCTTGGCCTGTGCGACCCCTAGCAGTGCTGAGCAGCCCCACTCTCCCCCAAATATCCGGGAAGACAGACGCCAGCCTAAAGAGCGTTTTCTACACTGTAACAAAATCTAAGCTGAAGAAGCACAGATCAGCGAATAAGGGAGCTCCCCCCTGCTCAAACCTATGCTGGTATTGGCTTGCTAGGGCTACTGTGACAAAATAACACAAACTGTGTGGCTTAAAATGACCAAAATTTGTTTTTTAGCAATTATAGAGGCCAGAAGTCCAAAACTGGGTGTGGGCAGGGCTGTGGTCCCTACAAACCTATAGGTACCGCCTCAGACATCGCTCAGCTGGCCCCAGCCCCTTCTTCTCTCCTTTCTTGGCCCTCTTCCCCGTGTCTGTGTCTCTTCTCTTCATACTGGACTTGGAATCACCCTAATTCAGTGTGGCTTCAACTTCTTTACACCTGCAAACGCCCTGTTCCAAATAAGGTCACACTCACAAATACTGAGTTTGAACTGTAATGTACTTTTTTGGGTGGGAGGGGGACACACTTCACCTCATAACAGTTGCCCGGAACACTCTGGAAGATGAGAAGTGGTATGGTTTGAAAGTGTCCCCCAAAGGTTCAAGTGCTGAGAGCTTGGTTCCCACTCCTGTGACACAGAGGGGTGGGACTTTGGAGAGGTGTGTCTCTAGTTCCCTGGGGATTCCACTCTCTGAGAGGATTAAGATAGCTGTGTAGATACTAGAGGCAGGGAGATTGTTGAGCTTGAGTCTAACCCCTATGGTTGTTCACCTTTTATGGTTGTCTACCTTTTATCACCAGGGCCTCAGAAAGTTTGTTCTATGTTGTTTGAACATTTAGCCTCTAAAACTATGAGCTTAATAAGCCCCTATTGTTTATAAAGTCAGCCTGCCTCGGGTGTTTTGTGATAGTAATGAAAAATGGATGAATAAAGGAAAGCATATCTTGTCAACTTGGGCAAAGTCAATCCTAAAGCCCCTCATTCTTGAAGAACTATGCCTCCTCCACCTGCCCCCACCAGCTTTCTGTCCAAGGAATGCCCTTGCCAATGGGGTCTGGCCAGGATGGCACTTTTTCTCTCTAGAGCTGAAGTCTTTGTGTTCACGTACCTGTGAGTCCGGTCCCAGCTGTTTCTCCAAACTGTAGGATACATTGCATGGCACACGGTGCATGATCATTACGACCCTCACTACAGGGTACTCGGGGACCTGGTTAGAATCCTGGATCCCTGGCTGTCCAGCTGTGATGCATTAGACAAATGACCCAACCTCTCTGAGACTCAGCTTCCTCCTCTGGCAGGGGAGCCTCACAGCATTCCCATCAGGAGGAAAGAAGCTGCACAGTGAAGAACGTGAAATAAAGCAGGCGTGCCTCCATCCCCAAGTGTCAGCCGAGGCGCCTGGCTCATCTCTCTGCTTCCTCAGCTCCAAATAAAGCAGAGCCCAGAAGTAGAAAGGCTGTTGAGACCATGGACCCAGCTGTATCCCTTACAACCTGGGAGAAAAGGAAGACAAATAAAAGGGCCATTTACACTTACATCCTCTGTGTTAAGTTTTAGATAACTGCTGAACTCAATTCTTTTCTTTCCATAAAGACCTTTATAAATTCCATCATTACTAAAATCAGACATCAATTAGAAGGAAAGTCTGACGGGTAGCTGCTCACTTCCTCGGTACCTATCTTTCCCTCATCCTCCGCAGACCCCTGGATTTCCAGGGCTTTCCCCTGTGACGTTCCATTCCTTCTCTCACCCTCTCCTCTCTTCGTGCCCCAACAAAAGCCAGGGAGGAACACAGGCTGATTTCATTACCCTCTGTCATTGCTTAAATCTCTCTCTTAATTAACATGAGTTAATATGATGAATCAAAATAATGAGACAAACCTATTAAATTAGGGGGCTCAAATGACAGAACTCAGCAGGAGCAGAGAAGGCAAGAGGCCAGGTGGGGGCAGCGAGTCCAAAGATGAAGAGAGCAGGGGTTGGGGGAGGCAGCTGCGGTGGGCCTGGGCAGGGGAGGGCGGAGGGAGACGCGCATAGCAGCTTCAGAGATTGCCTCGGAGGACGGATTCCAGTTGGCTGGTCAGCACCAGTCCCCAAGCTTTTCTAGGACCTCCTGGGCTCTTTGTTAGCTAACCCCAGCTTCTGGGTCCCGGGGTCCCTATGGGGTGTTCTCCAGCCTCTGAGCCTGTCTTCTTCCTCCTGCAGTCAGACTCTGGGAAACAGCTGCTTCTCTAGGACATCCCAGCCACACACCCTACAGGATGAGCTCCTTACGCCAGGACCCACGGTGTGTCCACCTGGAAGAGGGAGAATATGTCATCTGCCTCACAACTGCTGCAAGAATTCAGAGAGACTCCGTGAGAAATGCTCAAAAGATACCAGAGCCAACAAGGACACTGTCCCTGCCAATAAGGGATATTCCTTCCTTCCTTCCTTCCTTCCTTCCTTCCTTCCTTCCTTCCTTCTTTCCTTCCTTCCTTCCTTCCTTCTCCAAGTGATGCCTTGAGATTCTATGATGTCTTTTAATTCTAAATATCCCCACATCTATCTATATCTATATCTATCTATATCATATATGACATGATGAGGTGAGCAGACAGGCGTTATGTAGGGATCACAATGTTTCACAAGCATCACTGAGCTCTTAGTGATGTCGGCCACCATGCAAGGTTACCAAGAGCCCCCCTCCAAGGCAAAGTGACCTGCCCAGCAGTTCTTCTAGAATTCAACTCCCATGCCAATAGGACTGCTATTGCCTCAACTCTGATCAGCTAGGATCCCACTGCACCCCACAAGCTCCTTCCTCAGTGTGGGTCATTGCCAAGTGGTGACAGAGGCCACTCGCAACCTGTGGCTCTGGGGTCTCCAGTTTCCAAGTTGTTTGGCTGGGGTCCACTCAGGAGAAATCAGTGTCTCCCTAAGACAGTCAGCCGACATAATGAAGATGGCCTGGCTCACCATCAGCACTTCTGACTCCAGTAACGCTGGCCCTTGGAGCCTCTCCTGGGGTACCTCAAAGGGCCACTGGGCAGGTGAGTCCTGTGACACTGATCTCAACAGACATACTGCAGCAAGCAGTCTTTATGGAAATCCCTAGGAAGGAAGTGACACTGGGCCCAAGACTGCCTGATGCCCACATGGACTGTTTTCAGCTTTCATTGGGAAGGCGATAGCCACAGGGTGCCTGGGGCCCCAGCAGGCTGGAGCCCCCATGAGAGTGCGCACCCAATGGAAATCAGCAAAGGTTACCATCCGGGTTTTTATTCTCCATCCTCCCTTTGTCCTGGCTTGCCAGTTGACCAGAACCCCACCCTCAGTAACAGGAAATGCTGTGCTTGCCTTGTGAGTGGCAACTTCATTTCCACAAAACATCGTCCAGTGCATTAATTTAATGTTGCTTTTATTAGTTTGGTGTTTTTATTTTAATTTGTAAATTGGGTTTGGTTTTATGATCCATAGAGGCGGTAGAAGCAGGGTTCTCTAGGGAAGCAGAACCAATAGGAGGTGGAGAGAGACCTACAAGGACACTTATTATGAGAATTGCCATGTGATTATGGAGACCTTCTCATTGTCTGCTGTCTGTGAGCTCCTGGCATAAGACCTAGTTAGAGCACCAAGGCTGGGAGCCAGAGGGGAGGGTGCTAATGTGGACGTTAGAGTCCAAGGCCCAAGAACCAGCAGCTCCAGTGTCTGTGCGTAGATGATGGCTTCTCAGCTCACAAAGAGAGAGAGAACCACCCTTCCTGGGTTAGGCAACTTTCCATTGCTATAACAAATGCCAGGGACAATCAAGGCACAAAAGAAAAAGGTTCTGTGTTGACCCACAGTTTTAAAAGGTTCAGTCCACGGCTGTAGGTCCTGCTGGTGGCACAGTGCCTCATGATGGGAGCGTATGGAGGAGGTGGCTGGCTCCCCTCATGACTGGGGCACAAAACAGAAGAGGAAGGGGCTGGGGTTCCAGCGCTCCCTTTGGGGGCACATTACCATGCCTGGAAGGCCTCCCACAAGGCACTGCACTTTAAAGATTTCACCACCTCCCACACTCTAGACCAAGTCTTTAGTACTTAGCCTTTGGGAGGCACTGAGCCAGCCCACACCACCTCCTTCTCCATTCTGCCCCATGTAGGCCCTCAGCTGCTCGGGTGGCACCTGTGCACAGTAGCAAGGACGGCTCGCCTTTACTCAATCTACCGACTCATCTCCTCAAGGAGCACTCTGACAAACACAAGCATGTCCAGAAGCCACGATTCTCCAGACATCCAAGCATCCTACAGCCAGGGGCCCCAGTACCCAGGCCCCACAGCGGGGAGGCGAGCATCTGTGTTTCCAGCCATCCCTCGCCTTTCACCTAACCACCTCCTGTCAGGCACATCAGAGTCTCATGGGGACCTGAACTACACATGTGAGGGTTCTGGGTTGCACATTTCCTTGAATCATCCTGGAACCATTCCCCACTTGTCCTCAGGAAACCAGTCCCGGGGACGAGGAATGCTGGGAACCTAGGCTTGTGTACACTTAAGTATTATTATATTAGTTATAACATTAAGCCAAAACTGGTGATAGCAAGAATTTTTTAATTGACTCAAGTTTGAACAATATTGTTCTCGCTGGTTTGTGTATGTGTCAGTGTATTTTTCCAGGTTCAGACTTGTTTGATTTTTTTTTTAATTTATTGGATACAAGATCTTACTATGCAGCCCGCACTCTTGTGAACTCTCCTGTTTCAGTCATCTCAGCACTAGGATTACAGGCACGCGACACCACGCCCGGTTTCAGAGCCAGCACAGCATGAGGTATTTGAGGATGGAACACAGGCCCTTGTGCTTGCAAGGCAAGGGCTTAGAGGGCGGAGCGATCTCCCCAGCCCGGGGTTCACATATTGAAAGCTTGATTCCCAACAAGAGGTGATGTTAAGAAGCGCAAGACCTTTAAGAGACAAGACACAATGGGAGTTGTTAGATCTCTGGAATAATACAGTTCTCCCAAGACTTAGTGAATTCCCGAGAGCAAAGCTCTCTCCTCCCTACTCTCTGCACCCCGTCTTGCTATGTGATCTCCTCCTTCTGCCCTCACTCTTCCCTGTGTTACTGTACAGCAAGACCTTCACCAGAACCCTGGAGCCTCTATATATGTGAGCTAAATAATGAGCCTCTCTTTTCAAAATGTATTTGGTACAGGTCTCACTCAGCAGCTCAGACTCATCGTGATTCTCCTGTTTTCAGCCTCCCCAGCGCTGGGATTACAGGCGTGCGCCACCACGCCTGGTCTTGGCGGTCAGCTCAGTAGGCCCCGGAGCAGGGCTAGCACAGCATGTGATCAAAATTAAACCTCTTTTGAATATGTCACTTGCCTCAGGACTAGTGCACTGATCTAAGCCCACTACCGGTAATTGGGGCGACTTGGATCTAAAGTGGCTCCAAAGCCTCATGTGTTTGAAAGGCCATGAGGCCTTTCAGAGCTCTGCAGTCCACGCTCTGCTGGGATGTGGCACCCGCTCACCAGGGGCGTGGCCTGGAAGGCTCCCTCTCCCTGGACCCTGCGACATGCACAGCCTTCCCTTCCACACGCTTCCACCGTGCCACTTCTGCCGGAGCCCCCGACCCTGCAAGGACTGAAACTTCTGAACCATGAGCTGAAATAAACCTCCCTCCTTTAAAGTACAGAAGTCAGGTATTCCTGTCAGCAAAAAAGAAAGTCATGAAGATAATGATAACCCCAGATGGATACATAAGGCTTGCTAGGGGCTGATCCTCACAGGACCTGACTTTCCCCACCCTGACGTCTTTGCTATAGACAAATGTGTCTACTCCTGCTTCTCCAGTACATTAGACAGGGGTTAGCATTCTGAGGAGAGAATAGAGACAGAAATGCACTATACTTATAACCCTCTGCCCTCGCACCATGGATCCTTAACAACCTGCCTCAGCTTCCTCCTATCCCATGGAGATTCTTGTGGCTACTCTAGGTGAAGTGACTCTTCTTCTCTGGCACTTACCACCCAGTGTATCTGGCTTCACCAAGCGATGCCACTTAGATCCTTGACTAGAGAAGCAGATATAGGCAGGAAAGCCCTAAGTCGCCCTCTGCTAACTTCCCTCCACTGCGTTCTGCTTGTATTGTTGTATTGCTTTCCTTGTGTCCCACAAAGAGGTCTGCTTGTTTCTTCCCACGCATCTCCTCTTCCCATGGTCTTGAGCACTGCCATTCCCTCTGCTCCTGAAAAATTAGTCCATCAACTCCTCCTTTATTCTAATTTGTGTCTTTTCTCTTTCTCTTCTCTAAATTTTCTCCCTTAGCTCTGAGTATCTGCCACTCCTCAAATATAATAAAATCCACTGATAATCCAGTAATGGCATTCTTAGGTACATGTAACAGAAAACTCAATTAAAGTGGTTTAAACAATCATAAAATGTATTGTCACATTAATGAGAATCCCAGGAGCCAGGCCATGTCCTGGAGTAGTTAGGGTCAAGGTTCAGCTCCTTGCCCCTAAGCTCAGCTCCTCTTGTGGCAATCACTGGCCACCAGCAGCAGCCAAGACCCAATGTTTCCTCATTCAGAAAAACTGTTCCTTCAGCCAGCGTGACCGTACCACGAGGCTGAGTGCCCACTCCTGGACAGTGAGTCAGGGGCCTGGGGATGTCCTTTAACTCATGAGCCAATCAACAGCAAAGGGCAACAGGACCAGCAGGGTTAGCTCAGGTGGCGACCCTGAGGCAGAAGGGCTTCCCTGGGGTCGGGTGGAAAGCCTAACAAATTATTCCACTGGTAGGAAGCACAGAGTGGGAGAGCAGGAGGTCAGAGGAAAAACACAGCTCTATCATCCCATTTTCTCCCACTTCCAGCTATTGTCCTCTTTCTTATTTTCTCAGATCCCACCCTCAGATCTGATTTTCTCAGATGCATTTGTGGCCTCCACTACTCACAGAAGCACACTCCACTGCCAATCTGGCCACTTTTCTAAAGCTGCTCTCACAGGGGTGTTGGTGTCCAGTTTAGGCCCTAGGCTCTGACACCACCACCAACCCCCAGTCCTCGCGAGACCTGACTTTCCCCACCCTGAAGTCCTTGCTGCAGCCAGACTTGTCTCTTACTTCTTCCTCCCCATCACCCTACCCAGTAACCCCCTGGCGATCAGCCCACCCTCTCCCACAGCAGGTCCCCACCATTACGCATCAGTGTTCCCTCCATAAGCCTTTTTTTTTTTTTTTTTGTCTTTTTGAGACAGGGTCTCACTATGCAGTTCAGGCTGGCCTTAAGCTCACTTTGTAGCTCAGGCTGGTCTCGAACTCACAACAATCCTCCTGCCTCCGCCTCCCGAGTGCTGGGATTACAGGCATGCGCCACCATGCCCGGCCTCCATAAGCCTTTAGTGAGCACCTCCTATGTGCCCGCTCGGCACACCCTGCCTGCACAGAGGGCCTTACAAGTCACTCTTCATGCACCACTTAGTTCACCATTTTTCACTGCAGCGAGTGCAGTGTCTTCCCCACGGTGCCCTGCCTCTGGTCTTACTCCCTCAGCAGTCTATCTTCCTTGCCCACAATGTCATCTTTTCCAATGCAGGGTTGATCGTCACCTTTCTCCTGGAGGAGAAGGTCCGCAGCCCCATTACGGCACCCACCACCTCAGCACACAGGCCTCCCCGCTCCTTCCCTTCTTACCTCTGGAACTCAGCACAGAGGCACAGTCTCCCCAGCATAGCAAGAGCGTCCTGAGTTTGGAGCTTTGCTCACACTGTCCTCTAACTAACACGCCTCCCCTGCTCATTCTTCCAGGAGAAAGCTCACTCATTTTTCAAGTCCAGGTGCCACGTCCCCTCCTCGCTGAAGTCTTCTCCGAGGCCAGATCAAGCTCGTCCTCTGTGGCCCCAGCACACCACCCTATCAATCATAAACATATCTCCTAGTACGCTGCAGTTAGGGTCTACACTGATGAATTTGTGCAGGGCAAAAGCCACAGCTCAATCACCGTTCTGTACTGAGCCTAAGTTCCTGGACAACAAGTTCCTTAGGAAACCTGAGGGCGAGACAAAGAGTGACATGCAGTGTTCTTGTATGTAAATTTAGTCAGAGTTCTTTTCTGACAAGTAGGAAGAAATGGCTTTAATCAAAAAGGGGATCTTGTTGTTGTTTAACAGAATTAAAAACTCTCTCAAGTACAATTTCAGTCTAAAGATTCAAAAAGTATCATCAAAAGCAGAATTCTCAGCTCTGTTTTTTGCTCTGTTGGCTTCGTTCTCTGCTTCTGCATCAGGAAGAAATGGCTGCCAACATCGCTAGCTTAGATTTCTTCACTCTCAGGTTCACATCAGCAGCAAACAGAGTATCTTTTTGGGGTCACTTGAGCCAGTTTCAAAATTTATTCTGATTATGATGTAAGTCGCATGTAGCATTATCATTGGCTACTTATACTTCCCATGTTCACTCGTGATTGGCTGGTTGCAGGTTACGTGTTTAGCCCTGGGTTTGTGGGAGGAGCCATTTCTCCCAAGCATGGACAGAAGATGGGAGCAGCAACTGTCTGCAGGTAAACACTATCCAAGAGAATTCCTTTGTGGTTATGACATGCCTCACACCGCCCGTGGAGTTCTAGACCACTTGAAATGTGGGTAGTGTGACTGAAGAACTGTCCTTTTAATTTTATTCAATCTTAATCAGATTTAAACTTAAATAGAGCCCTGTGACTTGTAGCTTCCATGCCGGATGTAGGGGCGAGAAGGTCTGCACTGCCTGGGGTGTGCAGGCTGGGTGCTACCAGGCCTCACCTGGAATACGCGCACCTGACTGATGGGAATACGGAGGCTCTTGGTGGGCTGCACAGCATGGCCTCCTTGGCTTTTTAAATATCCAGTTTTCAGTTGAGTCTGATAAGGCAAAGTGAATGGCATATGCTGCAGGATACTAATCAGCTTTTCTTCTGGATGGTTAACAACCTAAGTTCACAGATCAAAGTTGGAGAAATAGAAGAGCCACAAGGCCAGCCAACATTTTGGCCCTAGCCTTTCAAGGTCAGCAAAGACTCAGGACATAGGAGAACCTGTACTGCAACATCATGAAACTCAGTT
>PVKA01045022.1:0-15786 GCA_004027165.1 Ctenomys sociabilis
TAATTCAGCTACATAAATACCTGTAAATATAATATCATGTATGCACCTTGTACAATACCAAAACATTATGAAAACAGTTTGCAATGTATTATTTCATCGACTCTGTATGGTTATGGTGTTTTGAAACTGTCTGATTGACATTTGTATTTCAATAAAATAAAAATAAATGGAAAAATAAATAAATAAATAAATAAATAAACAGCCACTGTGCTGGGTGCCAGGAAAGCAGAAAGGGTGACCTAAGAGGAAACTGTAACAGGTAAATTTTTGTGTAGCACTCCCCTGACACTCTGTGCTTCCAAAATACTGTTACCCACCTCAGTGTGAGGTAAAGTCACACACGGAGATCATTCCTCAGAAATAAGAAAGGCACTGATACAATAATGTAGATAAACCTCAAAAATACTATGCTAAAAAAAAAAATTACTATACTGAGAGAAAGAAGTCTTCACAAAACAAGTAGTTACAAAATGAACTCTGAAACAAATAATACTAATAATATACAGTGAAAAATGGCACAATGGTTTTGTCTCACAAGGTGGCAAGACACAGGCCTCAAAGAACATTTTGGGGTGATTTAAATATCCTCTATATTGTTTCTTTTGGTGGAACCAGGGATTGAACTCAGACCCTTGCACTTAGTATGGAAGAGCTTATTGCACTGAGCCATCTCCCCAACCCAATATTTTCTATCTTAACAGGCTGGCTGCAGGAATACAAAGTACATACATTCATAAAAATTCCTCAACTGGGGCCAGGGAGATGGCTCAGTGGAATAAGCGCTTTCCTGGCAAGTGCGAGGGCAATCCCAGGTTCCGTTAAAAAAAAAAAAAAAAAAAGATTCAACATATAATTGAATTTCTGCAATATACTGTTTGAAAGATTAGGCTGAGGAAGAGAATGCATAAAAAAATGTTGAAGGGGCCAACAAGACATCTCAATGGAATAAGTGTTTGTCTGGCAATTACAAGGTCCTGAGTTCAATCCCTGGTACTTCAAAAAAAAAAAAAAATGCTGAGCTCCAAGTAATCGCAAGCCTGAATAAATGTTTAGGAGAGTTATTTAGATGTCTACAAGTTATTTATAAAGTACAAAAGCAAAGTGCTGCAGGCAGCTAGCTGAATTAGATGGAAATATTATAGGCAGCCAGATATGGCCAGGCCTCAAGGAGACAAGATGGAAGACAAGATGACTTTGCAACTTTGAAAGAGACAGACACTCACCTAGGGGGCCTACCTCAAGACAAAACAGTAAACAAACACAGCCACATACTTCCCAAGGGAGGGGCCTCAGGGTTTGATCTTCTAAATAGGTTTCAATCACCTTGAAAGAGCCCAAATGTGTCACTAGCCCAATCCCCAACAGGAAGAAACCCTGTCCCACTAGCTTCCTGACTCGCTTCCCCATTTGGTACTAGATGTAGTCACTATTACCTGAGCAATGGTGCTTGTAATCTTGGTTCACCATAGTTTTGTCCCATCTTGGGCGCACCTAAATGATATTCCATGTTCTCCACCTCCTTAAGCACCCTCACCAAATGGTTTTAAGTCCCTGGAGGAGACAGCTTCCTGGGGACAACCTGCTGGCCTCACCCCACCTGTCCCTCTCTCAGACAGGAGCTTTCTTTCCCACAGTAAATATATTCTGCTCATAACCTCCATTTGATCCTAAAATTCATTCTTTGGTTTTAGAGAACATGAACTCATCCCAGATACCTTTCAGGTTGGGAGATCATCAAAAGGACTGGTGGATATAACATGAAGGCAATATATTAAAATATTAACTACTTTTGAGTTCAGTCAGCAAAACCTTTCAACGTGGATGTATAATTTTATACTAAAATGTTGACTAAAACTGTTAATAAAAATGTAAAGTAGTAATCCTAATTCTAATTTTTTTTTTATTTTTTAGGCAAAGGTCTACACAGGGTGATCAGGGTCTCAGCACTAAATCAGACTCTAGTGATTCAACTGTTTACAGTCTCCCAAACGCTGGGGTTACAGGCAAGCACACCACGCCCAGTCTCAATTGTCATCTTGACAACTGAGATGTGTGGGTCCAGCTTGGCAGGCCCGGGGATCAAACCCCCAGCACCTACACCTACCTGCTTGTAAGTGCTTTAATCAGCTGAGCTATTTGGCAGGCCCTTGTTTGTTTTTTTATCCTAATTCTAATTAAAAGGTAATTTTCTTTAATTTTAGGAAAACAGCAAAATATCATAAGAACAAGAGCATAATAGCAGTTAACACACTATATATGTCATAGTGTAAGACATAAACCAAAGGGTTTCTCACAAAGAAGAAATAAACAGATAATGAAAAGGGGGAAATGCTAGATGTGAGATACTGAGTTCATGTTTCCCAAAGTCAAAGAGCGAATTCTAAGGAACAACAGAGGTTAAGGGTAGGAAAACATCCTGGAGAAAGGAATGGGCCTGGGAATCCCTCCTGTGGGACAGCAGGGGTCACAAACAGGTGCGGAGGAGCCCACCTCTCAAAGGAAGTTTCATAGGGGGAAATCATGAGGTGGGTACAACATGGGTCAAAGTACGATCAACCAGTAAGCACGCAAGTCTAGTAGCTTAGGTGATAGCAAGGGCACACAGGTGGCCTCGGCAGCTCTGCTTAATAAAGAGCTGTCCTAAAAGGTCCTAGTCCTAGCCGGTGGGAGAGGAGAGCCCTCCCAATGAGATCATGGGAAGTCTCAAAAAGGTAAAGATAATCCCAAGGTCAGTTTATCCCTATAGAAGTATTTGAATCTGCTCACTGTGATTTTAATCTTACTCAGCCACCTCCAGTCAGTTTTCACCTGTTATCTTCTGCACTAGGGCTGGGGCCCAGCACTGTCTGGATTGCCTGTGATATTTCTTCCTAACTTACCAGTCTCTAGAGCAAAAATTTCTTTTCAATGAACTAAAACAAACTAGTAATACAAATGAAACAAATCAGTAAATATATTAAATTACTTGAAACAATATCATATGTGATTTGGGGAAGTACCTGAACTCCTATCTCCTACTTTTCTCTCTTCTATTTTGCTCAGTGTATGCATAGAGTGGCCCCTCACTTATCACACAGATGATGTCTCAGATACCCCCACCATCACGGAAAATCAGTGAAGCAGCGAAGTCACATTTATTTTAGTATTTAAATATAGTTAAACCCTTCCCACACTCTTATAAACCTTTCCCAATTTTAAAAACACTTCTAATGTTCTTAACCATTTCCTAAACTTGTAAAGCTACATAATTTTTTTATTTTTTTATATTTTGGCAGAATCAGGGATTGAACTCGTGCCCTTGTGCTTCCCCAAAAAGCACTTATTCCCGAGCCATCCTCCAGACCTAAAGCTATGTAATTTTAACAACATACGTATACTGTACATTACTGCAAAATCCTGCGATATGGTGAAAAATCCATAATAAACTAGATGAATATTTTTTGAAACCCCACGAGAAACAGTGAGTCCACGAAAGTCATTCCACAGAATAGAAAGGAACTACCATATATATATTTAAAATTGTACAAATAATTTATTAAAAATACATAAATAGAAAAACATTATCCTCAAGCCAGGGGTGGGGACACACGCACATGCAGCACCCGGGAAACTGAGGCAAGAGGATTATTGGGAATTTGACATGAGCCTGTGCTACAAAGTGAGCTGAAAGCCAGCCTGAACTGCATGGGGAGACCCTGTCTCAAAAAGACAACAAAGCCAAAAAAAAAGAGAGAAACATTATCCTCATGTATAGAACTCAATATTATAAATGTGTTCCAAATTTTTCATTAAATTAATTTTCCATAAATTAAACAGATCTCAGTCAAACTCTAACATTTCTTCTTGAAACTCAATGAAAAGCATATTTTAAAATGTAGAGACATGGAAGAAGAACGTTGGAAAGATGACTGTGAAAAGCACAAGGTAAAGAGGCATGCCCAACATAATACAAAAACTTACTACAAAGCTACAGAAAGCAACTCGGTGTGGCATCATTACTCTGCCAACTCCTGACACCAAGTAAAGCCACATTTATAGACAAGATCTGATACTGAAGATTATGTAGAAAACAAGCATATCAATGAATAGTTAAATTCTCATCATCCATTCTTTGAAAAATGTCTTACATAATTTACAATATACACAATAAAAACTGACACCCAGTAATGTGGCAATCCTACTGCTAAAAAAAAAATGCAAAGGGCCAGCAACATAGCTCAGCAGACTAAGCACCTGCTTAGGCAAGCGCAGGAACAGGGTTCGATCCCTGGCACCACATGCCACATCAGCCCCAACCCGAGGAGCACCGAGCCAGCCACTAAGAGGGGGCATGGGCGCATGCCTATGATCACAGGACTGGGGAAGCTGAAAATAGGAGGACCACTAGAGTCCAAACTCTGTAATGAGACCTGGTAACAAACACAAAAAATTTAATAAATTAAATTAAAAATTTTTTAAAAGCAAAACATGTTAGGTCTTTTAGAAGAAATTAAGAATATGTAATGATCTCTGTACAAAAGACTGCTTAAATGAAGCTCAAAAGCACAAACCTCTAAGGAAAATATAAGGGTGGGGGAAGCATTAACAGGGTAAACTCTTAAACTTTTGTTCCCCAAAATATATCCCAGAAAATGAAAATTCACATAATCACTGACTGGGAGAAATCCTTTACCATAGAAGTAGTGAAAACCTCAGGATTTAGAAAGAAACCTGTAAACTCAAAGCAAACAAACAAGCAAACAAACAAACAAACAAAAAAAAAACACAAGAAAAGGTAATATGCACAAACAGGAAATTTAAATCACACAAACACAAAAGTGACTACTTTCACTAGTAACATGAAAACACAAATTCAAAACAGGGGGCTGGGGAGATGGCTCAGTGGAGTAAGTGCTTCCCTGCCAAGAACAAGGGCCTGAGTTCAATCCCTGGTTCCACCAAAAAAAAAAAAAAAAAAAAACCCTCAAACTATAAAAGATTACATCTCACCCATTAAAGTTGCAAAACCGCCCAGCATGGTGGCGCTTGCCTGTAATCATGGTGGCGCTTGCCTGTAATCCCAGCACTCGAGAGGCTGAGGCAGGAGGATTGTTGTGAGTTCGAGACCAGCTTGAGCTACAAAGCGAGCTTAAGGCCAGCCTGAACTGCATAGTGAGACCCTGCCTCAAAAAGACAAAAAAATAAAAATAAAAATAATAAAGTTGCAAATATTTAACCTTACCAAAGGTGACTACACAGAAGAGGATCTTATTCACTGCATCAATTCACACTGCTGCAAACCTCTCTGGGGTTGAAAAATTTCAATCATATTGAAAGCATATTAACCACTTAATATGTATATGTGAATTTGCTAAAAGCTGGGAATTCTAATCCAAGATTACACCCTAAAACACTAAGATACACACACAAGGAGATACACACATACATGAATATTCAACCAGCATTTGATGTATGTTATGGGTCGGTGCGGAAAGAAACGATAAGACCTGATGAAAGTAGCTTCAGAGGTCTCACTGAGATGAGTCTCTCTCCAGGAGAGCCCAGAGCCTTAGAAGCACCTCACTTTTATTCAGGGCTAAAGACAGGCTAAGGAATGTGCATAATTACTTAAGTGAATACAAACTGTTATCTTTACTAACTTCCACCATTTGCCTAACACTAGGTTCACAAAATTGCTAGCTGATAACATTCCAGCAAGCAATCACAGAACAGGGCTTCTGCAGGAGAAGCTGTTATCTAGAATCCCGTTTCTGGGAAATTCAAAGACAGCAATCACCCTCCTGCTCTATCTATGGTTCCCTACTCTCTCAGGACATTAGGCTTTTATCTCAAATCTGTATTTCTACAAGCATTATTTGAAAGAAAGAAAACAAAAGTGTCCTCAGTAGGACTGCTCCAGGGAAGGAAAGATATTCCCACAGCAAAGTACTCTACAAGAATAAAAACAGCTGAGGCAAGATTTCAAATGGTGTTTGGCAAAGTATGCTGATGTGCACCTGTAACCCAAGGAGTCAGAAGGCTGAGTCAGGAGGATCACTGCAAGTTACTACACCAAGCAAATAGCCTAGTCATGCAACTTTTACCAAATGGTGTTCAAAACAAGTACGTATGTATTCTACACGTAAGGATACAGATATACTTACCAAGCAGCCTTTACATACATGTATTATATGATGTATTATCCAACATACCAACATGTACTATGTTCTACTTCTATGTATTTATATATCATTAGGGAAATGATGGCAATAGCTACTGCAACACTAGTAACAATCACTGGGACACGCTACCACAGGAGAGGAAGCTATGAATCTGGTAATATTTTATTTCTTCACCTGCACTGTGCATAAATGGATATTCAGTACTTTATTCGTACCAACATATAGGACTTACACATATTCTACTTTAAGCAGAAACCATTTTAGCAAGCAACACAGTATATTTTTATTTTAAAAGTTAGAGACATGGCTCTCTTTAAGAAACCAAACTTCTGAAATATACTATCTAAATTAACCAAAATAATCTAAATTAACCAAAATTATCTGATCCAAGCAATAAACAAGGTAAAGCTAAATGCTACTGTCCGCAAACATTTACCACACAATCGTGTTCATGTAAGAAGAAAAAAAACAAAGCCTAAGAATTCCCCAAATGAAATTTACACATAAGTCTAAAACCCAAGGACTTTCTAGCATTCTCTTAAAATGACTAAAATTACAGAGTGTGAGGCCAGGCATAGTGAGATTCGCTCAAAAAGACAAAAAATAATAAAAGTTTTTAAATCAAAACCTTTTTGAGCCCATATACGATTCTCAAACTAAAGTTCCAGGTGTGCCACGTCAAACATATTTTTTTTTGGCAGAACCAGAAATTGAACTCAGACCCTTGCGCTTGCCAGGGAAGCATTTATTCTGCCGAGCCATTTCCCCAGACACGCAAACATAATTTTAAATAAAATTTAATTAGTGACATGACAACAGCATACTTTTCTTCAAAAGCCAGATATAGTATACCATAGAGCCAGAAAAAAATTTGATAAACTAGTTCAGTTCCAATTTCCATGAGCTCTTTCACATAACAGAAGCTAAAATTTTAAGAGAACAATGGTAATTGATGACTAACTGACCCTGATTTCTAGTTTTAGTTCTGATACTGACTAGCTGAGACTGCTAGTTCAGGGACTCCACAACCCAGCCCAGGTGTTAATATGGGAATGGTTTACATCTGCAGTATCTGGAATGGCTTACAAATCAACACCCGAACCCCAGTGACTAGGCAGACAAGGCACTCTTCCTTTTATCTCTCAGGCATATGTTGCTGTAAGGAAACAGTATCAACAAAATCACCTTCTAAATCTAAATTTTCAAAATACTGCCCACTACCCTGGCTTCCATCTCTGGTGCTTTCCATCTCACATAAATTAATACTCACTGAAAAATAAAATAGCTGCATAAAAGAATGCGTATTATGTAAAATGCAGGACCTTGACAAAATTCTTCGCCTTTTATAACATCGCTATTTCTCTCACATATCTTTTAAATGTCCTCTTTTACGTTGATCTTATGACAACTCTGGCATCAATGTGTAAAATGATCAAAAGGCTGTAGATCCTCAAATACAGAAATGGCTCAGCCTACAATGTCTGTACATGAAAGTCTGAAAATATTAGGTCCTGGCATTACCTAAACTTATCAGCTGACTGTTAAAATGGTTTAAGTACTTACTGGATAAGGGTAGAAACCTCACACATCTCCTAATAGCCCTTCTTACCAATACCCAGCATACAAGCAGGAGACGGGTTGGAGAGAAGGTCGTGACAGAGCACCTGCCTAGCATGGCCTGCACAAAGCCCTGGCTTCTATCCCCAGTATAAAGTGAAAAAAGCAATTGGTAAAACGATGTCTCAGCTGTAAACAGCTACAAGAAAGCTTACAGTTAATAATTCTTTATGAGCTTACCCTGCTTGGTTCCTAAGCAACACAAAAACGATTATTCAGAAATGTTAATAAGTGTAAGCCCAGCCACCAGAGGCACTTGATCTATCGCTCTCCATATTTAACTGACACGTTCGACAAAGGAACAAAGTACACAAATTAGACTCATTTCAAAGATGAATTAATAAGGCGGCTTTAAAGTTCAAACTGCCTGTAGTTGTCAATGTAAACGCAATGGATTTAACTGCTCTACTCTACTTTCACTAGTTCCATTTACCCATCCACTCACTAATTCAATATTTATCGAGCACCTATTATGGAAAAGGACCAGGCTAGGACATGAGGGTAAGAAATGACCAAGAGAGAATGAAACAAAAGAAATGTACACGAAAATAAATAGGACTATATACTATGAAGGAAATACTTCTGTGAAATAAAATGGTTGTCTGACTTATTTTCTTGAGATATACTAATACTGTATGCAGCACAGAACCTAATCATTTCAAGTGAAGTCTACCACAGGTGCATTCCAGCCTCAATATCCTAACTCTGACGTAAATTAAATATTAAAGGACCCGGGTACCGCTGAAATATGAGGCCACACAGATTGAAAACATCTGTTCTTTATGCTGGGTAAGCACAGCGAGAAAAGGAAAGGTGAATATCACTGTTTTCAAGAACAGTTTAAAGGGGGAAAATAGCTTCACCCAGTGTTTTCTGCCATTTCTGGAGGTTCTGAAAGCAAAAGCAACGCACAGGAGGAAAATGCATCAACCGATTTAAAGAAGTTTCCGAAAGCTTTCACAGTGGTCCTAACCTCACCCTCGGCCACCCCCTGCCCCTGCGACTCCAGCCTAGGAGAAGTCCCCTCGGAGCAGCTCTCAGGCGCCGCTGTTTCGGCCACCACCTACCTTAACGGGACGCTCCAGCTCCCGCGGTCGCGCCAGGCCAGGCCGCAGCCTCCCTGCTCCCGCGCGCGGCTCCAGGAGGCTGAGGCAGCGCCGCGACCTCCAGCGAGGATGCGCCCGCAAGACCCGCACAGCCGCGGACACTCCGGGCCATAGCCCGAGGGCACGCACCCCGCTCGGCCCGCGCCCGGGACAACAGAGAAGGAGGCTCGCGGCCGAGACGCAGCCCGGCGGGCGGGAACTGACCTCTACGCGCCCCGGGGCTTCTGCTGCCGCTCCCGCTGCGGTAGCGGCCGCCGCCCCTCGCATTCTTGCCCGGGGTCGGGAAGGACCTGGGATCTTCCTGGGCGCCCGAGGACTCGAGGGCGCGGGCGAGGGCGCGGGCGCGTAAGCCAAGGAGCACCTCAGCCTCGAGGACTTTCACCGCGCGCGCTCCCCCGAAAGAGAGTTCTACGTGCCCCTCCCTCGCCCCTGAGTCGCCCCGCCCTCCGAGCGTTGAGCGACAGCGCTGCTGAGCCAATCGGCAGAGGCTAGGGAGAGGCGTTGCCAGGCTGGCCCTCTTTATCGAGCTTTGCGGGCTACTCTGCACCATACACTTTTCGGGACGCAAGCTACCTTCTGTTCTCCAGTGTGTCTCCGTGCTCTGGAACGTGACAAATGTGGGGGCCGACCTACGAGGCCCTCGCGAACGTTGGCACGCC
The DNA here is from genome assembly GCA_004027165.1 of Ctenomys sociabilis. Lineage (NCBI taxonomy): Eukaryota > Metazoa > Chordata > Mammalia > Rodentia > Ctenomyidae > Ctenomys > Ctenomys sociabilis. The sequence goes on from PVKA01045022.1 coordinate 9,544, forward strand.
TCGCTGCCTCGCGGTGCAGAGGGGCGCGGCGGTGGCACCTCGCTGCCTCGCGGTGCAGCCGGGCCGGCAGGCACGGGAGCAGCGCGCCGCCTGGCCTCGGGCTCAGGGTTTTGTTCCTGTCTCTTTCTGTGCCCAGGCACCCAGTGGAAGGGATGCCTGTACCTTGTCAGTACTGGGTATCTCCTAAATGGTCCTACTGGGACTAGTCCAATGCTTACACCATGATTTAAAAAAAAAAAATCGTTTATTTTTTTTAAAAAATAGATTTATTTCATTGGTGCCATCAATATTTGTAGAGATTCTTACCTAAGACATAAAAATGTACAGGTGACACAAAAACTTAATTTTGTCACTGGGAAAGGCGCCCTCTCTGTAATTGTCTCTCCTGCGAGACAATGACATTATTCAGCATGCCTGGACCCCCAGCCATCTCCTAGTCACCTGTCACTACAGAGTGACTGGATCTGTGCCCAGAATTCAGAGCAGGGTACCAGACAAGGATTTAATATCAGAGTACCTGGTCTTCCTCATTGTGTGCCACCAACTGCTGACAGCATGCCAGGTGGGCAACAGACAAGCAGGGAGTGCCTGGTGACTTGATACAGCTCTGTCCCTTTTCTGAGCCGGTCCCCCAAAGCTGGACCCTGTTTCTGAACACTGCCTGTGTCTCCGGGGTGTTCACAAACTAGTGTGAGCCATCTCCTTTGGTTCCCTTTCTGCTGCCCTGCCACCTGCCTAGACTGGCCAGCTGAGGGTGCTGCGCCCACCTCCCTCTCACTCTTTTGTGCAGCAGTGATGCACGAATCCTCCAATGGTCACATTGCTCAACTAGAAGAAAGCCTGTCTCTACCTTCCTCGAAACGTAGGTGGCCTGAACTGAAGAAGCTTTTGGAGCTTTTACAGCCTGAGATATGTAGTTCAGTGGCACAGCAACTGCCTGGCAAACAGGAGGTTCTGAGTTCAGTTTCAGACACCCCAAGCAAAAGTAGTAAAATAAGGTCTCTGAGATTTCCTCTTATGGCATCTACTTCAGCCTGCACACATCCTTTCTCCTGCTCAGACTCTCTCAACAAACTTCTGGGGCAGGGAGTGAGAAAGGGTGAGCTGGGCTAGGAGACAAATACAACCCATGGCACTCAATGTAAAGCAGTCATGACTGCTGAGCTGACCTGAAAAACAAAGCAATTCTCTCACTCCCAAAGGTAGTTCCCCTCTTAAATGCTCACAGAATTCCTTCAACAGTGTCCCTTTTAAAGGCACGAGGTAACTGAGACTCAGAAATAAACTAAGCTCAGTGCTGAAAACTGATAGGGCAGGGAGATTAATTCAGTCAGTTGTGCTGGCCCCAGGGGCTGTGGGCCTAACTATTCTTAGAGGACAAGAGTTCATTTGCACCAAGCAGGCCTCACCAGACTCCCTTCTTTCTGTGGAGCCTCCATAGCATGACCTGAAAAGAGACCTGGTTGAGGAAATCAAAGGAAAAGTAGACATGGAAAAGTGACGCTCCGTATCAACATTTCTAGGAACAACCCGTTTCCAGTGACAGGGCGCCTTAACCAGTAACAGTTCAAACTATACACTAAATAAGATCATAGGAAGAGGCTAGTTAGTACTTCCTTAAGTCACGAACCATGCCATAATATGTACACACTGCACTGTATGAAATAAAATATATAATACTTATAACATGAAATATGTTGGCTGCATACATGGTTTCATTTCTGAAACTAAATTCCCCCAAACTCAATGTCAGAACTACGTATTTTGCTTCTTCTTATCCTTCCCATTTTACGGGTATTAAAACACAAAGCTTCTTTTGGACGTATGAATTTCTTAACAGAAGACCTTTTCTTAGCATGAGGTGGGAAAATTAAATGAAAGGAGTATCCCTAGAAGGAGTAAGCCTAGTTTCTTATGATTTCCAAGGAAGCTCTGAATGACCGTCCAGTGAAATTATGTTACAAGAACCATAACAACAGCACTTAACTAGGACAGTGTATTAAAATGCTAATTTAATGGAACATTTGAAGGTGGCCAAATGTGTCTTTCAGATACTTCCATAAACTTCCATTGGCTTCAGAGGGATTTGAGAGCAAGAGCCAGAGGACACTGTTGGGCCTAGTTATTAGTTACTCTTTTTCTCCTCCTGTTGACCTTTCACACAACCTACAGACAAATGCTTTCAACATTACATATTTTGCAACTTGTATGTACTAAAGTATTGCTCTGAAGTTTCACCTTATTTTTTTATTTGCAGTACACCATAATGATTATATTTGTGAGGGGAACTGGTACCTGTACATAGTATGTCTTCCACTCTAGCCGGCTTCCCAGACTGTACTTCTCATTTGTACTTTCTAATATATAGGGAATTTTTTGTTTCTGCTTGCAGGGGGAGTTGTCTTGTTTTTAGTTTTGTTTCTTTGAGGCAGGATCTCACACTGTCTCAGTGAAGGCTGGCCTTGAACTCACTATGTAGCTCAAGTTAGCCTCAAGCTCATGGTGATCCTCTTACCTCAGCCTCCCAAATACTGGGATGACAGGCACTAATGAGCAACTTTGTTATAAAAACTAAAAAGGAAATTCCATAAGCTTTTTTTTTTTTTTTTTTTTTTTTTTTTTTTTTTTTTTTTTTTTTTTTTTTTTTTTTTTTGTCTTTTTGAGATAGGGTTTCTCTATGCAGTTCAGGCATAAGTTCACTTTGTAGCTCAGGCTGGTCTCGAACTCACAACAATCCTCCTGCCTCACCCTCCCGAGTGCTGGGATTACAGGCATGTGCCACCACTCCTGGCTATAAGCTTTATTTAAATAGAATATTGGGTCACAGTAGAAAAAAACCTAAGTGAGCATGATTCATTCACATGTTTTCACATTACATTAGTACAAAGTATTGCAATGAAAGTTATGTTGGTAAGCACAAGAGAACCTTGCAGCCATTCACTCAAAGTATTTTCATAGCAATGATTCCCATATGAATTATATATCACTAAGTAATGAGCTATGGTTTGTACAAATCAGCTTGACTTTATGTTACTAAATAGGGGGAGAGAGAGAGAGAGAGAGAGGGAGAGGGAGAGAGAGAGAGAGATCTAGTAAAACACAGACTAAAATTATGAATAACTACAGATACTATGTTGTGACATGCGCAACTTTTCATTTCAGTGCATTACATATTTTATAATGAACAGCACTTCTTGGTGCTGGAGTCATTTCCAAATAAGTGGTATTTAAGTGATGATCATTAAAAAGTAAATCTTAGGGGCCAGAGAGATGGCTCAGTGGAAAAAGCACTTCCCTCGCAAATGCAAGGGTCTAAGTTCAATCCCCTGGTTCTGCCACAAAAGAGAAAAAAAAAAAAATGCTGAGAAGGTTATGTATGTAATATGTTACTTATATATGTCCTTCATAGAGACACGTACACTACATGCTATATATTGTATCCTAGATAGTTTATGTGAAAGTTAAATAAGATCCTTGGAAAAGGGAGTGGATGCTCTGGTATGGTTTTCCTGCTTTGCTTTCCCCACACCCGGCCATCACCCAGCTCTGAGTACACCTGAGGCCTGGAATTCCAGCTCCCACTCTCAGATGGTCATTACTGTATCCCCTCCTCCTGTCTCCCTGGATTCTCTTGTGCACTGCTTCCCCACCTCGCTGGTGTGGCTGTCCTGGGAGCGTCCCTGTTTCTTCTCCCGCCCACCTTGTTCTCTTTTACTTCCTTCCCTGTTCTGCCAGATACCGCAGCCCTTCTATGCTCCCCGCGGCAGCATTTCTATCTTGCAAGCAGGCGCTTCCCTAACCGCAGCTACCCTTTCCCCATTCTTCTCGGACCTGCTCTCTGACCATTGCAATCACCTCAGTCTCCGAGGGTCTCTAGGAATCTTAGAAGCTCTGGGCCCGCATCCTCATCGTCATACAGGGAAGTAAAACAGCCAACTTGACCTGCATGAGGTCGTGTTCTCTAAAACCGAAGAGGACCACAACCCAAGCACAAGCCGAGTGCACGCCCCTCAACCAGTCGGCCTGCTAGTCGTCCGCCCGATTCCGCAAGCGCCCGGCCCTCCTCTCCTCGCTGCCCCGCCGTCTTTCTGGCCCAGACGGTGGCCAGGGTGCTCATGATGGCGACATTCATCTCGGGGCAGCTGAAAAAGACCTCCGAGGTGGACTTGGCTACACCGCTGGTGAAGTTCATCCAGCAGCCCTATCCGAGCGGCGGGTAGGAGCAGGCCCAGCACTGCCACGTGGCCCAGGAGCTCAGCAAGCTGCGCAGCACCGCCCCGGGCCCTCTGGACAACTACAGGGCACGCTTGAGACGCTCCTGAGATATTATGTTCAGATTTGTGCCGCTGAACCCGAATTCCCATTTTCTGAAAACCAGATATGCTTGACATTCACTTGGAAGGATGCTTTTGATAAAGGTTCACTTTTTGGAGGATCTGTAAAATAGGCTCTTGCAAGCTGAGGATATGAAAATAGGTGTGTGTTATTCAATTGTGCAGCCTTAGCTGGTCAGATTGCAACAGAACAGAACCTGGTTAATGATGGAGGATTGAAAAATCGCTGCTAAACATTATGTTTACTAGTGGTGCCTTTTTACATATTAAAAGGAGATGGTTTTATCTGTCTTAAATCAAGAGCCTACAGTGGACATATCTTTGGGACCCTCTCAGTCTTATCATGCTGGCACAGGCCCAAGAAGTGTTTTTTTTTTTTTTTTTTTTTTTTAAAGCTACAAGAGATAAAATGAAAGATGCCATGATAGCTAAATTGGCTAATCAGGTTGCAGACTAATTTAGTGATGCTTTTAAAGTGTCAGTACAAAGACACTCTCCCCAAGGAGGTGTTCCCTGTCTTGGCTGAAAAGCACTGTGTCATGCAGGACAATGCTGAGTGTCACCCTTCTATCTTGGCAAAGCAGCAGAAGAAATTTGGGGAAGAGATTGCAGGGTTACAGCATGCAGCAGAATTGAGACAGTGGCATCTCATTATGATGAATATGTCAATGTGAAGGATTTTTCTGACAAAATCAACCGTGCCCTTACTGCAGCAAAGAAGAATAATAACTTCATTTATCATGATCAAGTTCCAAACCTTAAAGATCTACATTCTGTTGGCAAAGCCACACTTGTGAAGTCTATCCCAGTCAAGGTACCCATCAGCCAGAAGTTCACTGATCTGTTTGAGAAGGTGGTTCCTGTGTAAGTGCAGTGCTCTTTGGCTGCATTTAATCAGAGAAAAGCTGATTTCGTTAACAGATCAATTGCTCAAATGAGAGAAGCTACCACTTTGGCAAATGGGGTACTGGTCTCCCTTAATCTTCCAGCAGCAATTGAAGATGTGTCTGGAGATACTCTACCTCAGTCTATATTGACTAAGTCCACATTTGAGATTGAACAGGGAGGTATCCAGATTGTTGATCAGTTGATCAAAGAACTATATGAACCAGTACAAAGAAATAGAGAAATTCCTGATGAGTCAGTAAGATTGTTGGATGAAGAAGAAGCAACTGATAATGATGTAAGAGCAAAATTCAAGGAATGCTGGCAAACGACACCATCCAATGACCTTTATACACCTTTAGGAACAGAGGGCACCAACTACAGAACAGTTTTACATAAGGCTGTGCAAGCAGATGGCCCGAGTGAAAGAACATTACCAGTCTCATCGTGACACCATTTCACCTCTTTGTAAACCGGAGCCTGAGTTAAATGCTGCTATCCTCTCTGCTAACCCAGCAGAGACCATGCAGGGCAGTGAGGTTGTACATGTCTTAAAATCCTTATTGACAATTCTTGATGAGGTAAAGAAGGAAAGAGAGAATCTTCAGAATGACCTTAAGTCAGTGAATTTTGATATGACAAGCAAGTTTTTGACAGCTTTGGCTCAAGATGGTGTGATCGGTGAAGAAGCTCTTTCTGTCAGAGCTGGATGGAATCTATGGAAGTCTTACAACTAAAGTCCAAGAATCTCTAAAGAAACAGAAGGAGGCACATGCCTGTGATACCAGCACTTGGGAGGCCGAGGCAGGAGATTGTTGTGAGCTTGAGATCAGCCTATGCTACAAAGTGAGCTTAAGACCAGCCTGAGCTGCATAGTGAGACCCTAACTCAAAAAGACAAAAAAAAAAAAAAAAAAAAAAAAAAAAAAAAAAAAAAAAAAAAAAAAAAAAAAAAAAAAAAAAAAAAAAAAAAAAAAAAAAAAAAAAAAAAAAAAAAAAAAAAAAAAAAAAAAAAAAAAAAAAAA
>PVKA01045023.1:0-15789 GCA_004027165.1 Ctenomys sociabilis
GGGGGGGGGGGAGTAGAAATGGTTCTTGCTTCCTTTGTTATTGTTGTTAGTTTGTTTTGTTCTGTTTTTAAGACAAGATCTCACTATGTAGCCCAGGCTGTCCTTGAACTCACGGTCATAGTCCTGCCTCAGACTCCGGAGTGCTGGGATTACAGGCATGGTGATACATACCACCATGCCTGGCAGCCTTTGCTCCTTGTGCAAAAGGGGAGGTAGGATTTTCTTCTGAGACTTGGGATGGGGACAGACAGTTATTTAGAAGAGGGCCAGAAGAGGTCGGTTTGAGAAAAGACCACACCCCAGCATCTACAGTGGCTTTAGGGCTGCAAGGGTGCAGTGACTACTCACCGTCCACAGCCCCTGCAGTTTAGGATGGAGGCAAAAGCATGGCTTGTGGGGTAACTGCAGGCCTGCAGGGGCAGATCTTGGGAGATGGGGGAACCCAGAGCGAGGGTGTGGTAAGGCATAGTGCACTCTGAGCACTGGTTCCCAGGGAAAAACCAACTCAGCGTCAGCAGAATCATGACAGTATCAAAAACTACCTGAAGCCAGCGTGTGAAGTATGAACCATGACACTTGCAGCTTGCTCTGTGGCTACTTGGCTTTTGTCCTCACCAAACTCCTGTCCAAATTCAGTTGCTGGTGTGATGGTGCTGGGTGGCAGGACCTTTTTGAATGATTAACGATGTCTTCAAGACTAGGTTAGTTCTCTTCAGAAGAGACTGGGTCTCACTAGAGTAGGCTGATGTTATAAGGTGCTCCTCTCTCCCCAGTGCTCCTGTTTGCTTTTTCTCCTTTTCTACCATGCCTGGAGAAGCACCTGGCCCTGGCAACAGAAGATGCCAAAATCATACTCTTAGACTTCCAGAGCTCTGAGCCAAAGCAAACCCCCCTCCTTTGTAAGCTGCCCAGGCTCAGGGGTTCAATTTGAACAGAAACTGCACTAAGATATGGCTGGCACTTCTATGTTCCTCTTTATCTGGCTGGTGTCCACTTGCCTACCTGCCTGGCTTGTTTATATATGTGCTTGTCAATATTTCCTACTCTTTTTCATTTTTTGAGGTTTTGACTCAGGTTGCCTGTGGTTTCCATTGGATTAGTTGAGAACTATCCATTGCTGTTTTCCACCCAGAACTCATAGGGAATTGAGCAATGGTACAGTTTTCCAGAGTCATCAACATCTGGCACCAAAGTGAAGCAGAGGATGAATGATGCTGTTCTAAGCCAGCTGTGCCTTACTGAGTGAAAATAAGTGATGGTTGACTTTCTCCATTAACACATACACACACACACACACACACACACACACACACACACACACACACACACACAGAGAGAGTTTGGTGCCAATGATAGGATTTTCCAACTTTTGTAATCGGAAGGATTTAGCATTTGGTGACTTTTACCAGTTGTCTGCCATTTAAAGTCAGCTGTGGTACCCTCTTTCTCTTCAGTGAGGAGGCTGAGCAGCAGACACAGAGATGCAGATCTTTGTGAAGACCCTGATGGGCAAGACTATCACCCTCGAGGTCAAGTCCAGGAACACCATCAACAAGGTTGAAGCCAAAATCCAAGACAAGGAGGGCATCCCACCTGACCAGCAGCACCTGATATTTTCCAGTGAACCACTGGAGGCCTGTCGGACTCTCTCTGACTAGAACATCCAAAAAAAGTCCACCCTGCACTCAGTGTTCCACCTTCAAGGTGGGATCATTGAGCCATCCCTGTGCCAGCTCTTCCTGTACAACTGGGACAAGATGATCTGCAGCAAGTGCTATGCCCACCTGCACCCCTGTGCTGTCAATTGCCACAAGAAGTGTGGCCACACCAATGACCTGTGCCAGCCCCTCATCCAGAAGGGCACTATCTGCCCAACACCTATAGCCTTGACTAGAGCTGTGGGCTGGGAATGTAGCTCAGTGGTAGAGTGCTTCCATAGGATGCCTAAGGGTTCTATCCCTAGCTGTGGAAAAGGTAGAATATTATTTACAGGTAAAAAACATGGCTTGTCAGTCTGTTTTTATGAAGGCATATTTGTGGAGTTGTTCCTTAGACACAAAACTGAAGGAAAAGAAATCTTTTGGCCAATGATGACCAGCCCTAATTTCTACAAATTTTAAATGCAATTGCTAGGAAAAAAAAATAATAATAGAAATATTTTATGACCACCCAGTTAATTATAGTCATTGGGCCCTAGTGTTGGGTCTACATTGTGGTATTCCCCCTTTTGTACTACGTGTATAGATGTTTCCATCATAAAGAGTTTTTAAAACATGGAACTGACAATAGATACCTGTCATCTTTTTCCCTTCTCCACCACATGCTGTTTTCCTTCAGGATTGACTTTGCCATTCTGGGTTTTATACTGAAAAACTTCCATGGTAAGGAGCTACAATTAATTCCTCCAAGCAAGGGACTCTCTTCCTCTTTCCTCACCAGCCAATAAAAGACATTTAAACTGCTTTTGCATTTGCCCCCTATTTCCTTTGTAACTACATTTTGCCAAGAACATTTAGTACATTTAGTGGTAGGCTAGCAATGCTTTTTCTTGCATCTCTCTTGTTTAAAAGAAAATACTTACTTAGTGTTCATATTACACATTCCATGTCTCGGTCTCCTTGTTGCTGCTATAGCAGAATGCTACAGATTATGTAAATTGTGCATAAAAGCTCATTTGACTCACAGTACTAGAGGCTTGGAAGTTCAAGACTGAGGGGCTGGGCTGGGGAGATGGCTCAGTAGAATAAGTGCTTCCCTGGCAAGCCCAAGGGCCTGAGTTCAATCCCCAGTTCTCCAAAAAAAAAAAAAAAAAAAAAAAGACTGAGGGGCTACTGTGGGTAGCTGTCAGCTTTCTTGCTGTGTTATAGTAGGACATGGTGCTGGTGGGAAATTGATTAGAATTTGCCTACTTCTGTGATGATGGCCTTGCTCCATTCTTGTCCCCAATCCGTGATTTAATCATCTTTTTTTTTTCTATATTTTAGGGAAGGGTCTACAGGGTGTTAAGGGTCTCACTTAGATCAGACACTTAGTGATTCTCCTATTTACAGCCTCACAAATGCTGGGATTATAGGCACATGCCACCATACCCAGTCTCAACTGCCATCTCAGTGAGCCCCAGGGGTGGGGCTGGCACAGCAAGCCCTGGGATCAAACCCTTGTTCCCTATGCCTGCTTGCGGGTGCTTTAATCCACTGAGCTATTTGGATGGCCCTAATCATCTTTTTAAGTTTTTGTGGCACTGGAGATTAAGCCCAAAGCCTTTGCACTGTGCTGTATCCCGGCTTTTTAAAAAGTTTGCATTCTGAGGACAGGATTTTGCTAAATTGCCTAGGCTGAGCTCAAACTTGCCTCAGACTCCTAGAGTGCTGGGAATATAGGTATGCATCACCATTCAGCAGCTGGCCCCACCTCTTAACACTGCCACAGCGCTGACTACATTTCAAAATAGTTTCTGTTTTTCATATTGGGAATTGATCCATGGCCTCACAGCTGTACCTCTGAACTAAACTACTCTCCCAGACCTTTTAAAATTTTTATTGATTTATTTATTTTGGTACCAGGGATTGAACTCGGGGCCTTGCGCTTGCCAGGCAAGCTTATGCTGCTAAGCTATCTCCATGGCCCTTACATTTTATTTTGAGATAAGGTCACAATAAGCTGCTGAGGCTGGCCTTGGGCTTCTGATCCTACTGCCTCGGTCTTCCAAGTAGCTGGTATTAAAGTGTACACCACCATACCTGGATCAGTGTCAGTCTTTGAGGGGTTGTTCAAACCACAGTACTGTCCCAGCTTTATCCACTTGGCAAGGACTTAACCACACCAAGATCTGAGGGTTCCTGCCTCACCATGGATTCCTCTTTTCATTTTCTATATCTCCACTTGATTCACTTACTGTCTCATTAGATGCCTGTTTTTCTTATTTTCCTCCTGTGTGGGGAAACTCTCTAGCCCTTCGGATTTTTGCTTCTTGGTGGGGTAAGGGCAGCCTGACTGGCAAAGGATGGCTTTCTCTCCATGGACTGGCAAGGTAATGTGAACTGTCCTCCAGCACTGATTTTGCTCTAATTCTCCTAGTTCAGTCCACTTGTTTTCTTCAGGGAGCTTGTATGACTTTTCCCTTTAATCATGGAATTTCAGAAGCTTCCCAGGTTCTGCGTCGTTGTGTGTCTTTTTCCATCCCTCCTGCCTGGAACTCCAGCAGCTTTCCAATCTGTGAACCCAAGGCATTCTTCATGGAAAGTTTGCCTTCTTATTTTAAAAATGATTGCTTCTCTTCCATGTGTGCTTTTTTTTTTTTTCCTTCTAGGATTTTAGTGCTTGCTTTTATTATTTATGATTTATATCTCCTCGACCCCTGTCCTTCTAGGTGCTTACCTTTCTGAGGCCATTTCTCTGTTACATTTTTGCTTTGGGTTTTGCATGATCATTTCCACTTGACTCTCCCAAATGTTCATCCCTCTTCCAATTCATTTTAAACCTAAAATCATGTTTCCTGATCTAGGAAATATTTTCTCATCTGATTTTTTATTTATTTTAATTTTTTTTGGTATCAGGGATTGAACTCAGAACCAGGCAGGCACATAAGCCACTGAGCTATCTCCCCAGCCTCCTGATTTTTTTAAATGTACTCCTGTTGTTTTGTGTTCTTTTTCCTGATACCTTGTGGGCTGCAGTTGGTCTCACCCTGCAGCTCCCAGCACGTTGCCGGCTTTTCTTCCTGGGCACTAAATCTCCTCAGGAGCAGCCTTTTCTTCCCACGTCTTCTTGTAGTTCATCAACCCCAAAGTCCAGCCAGCACACTGGCTGTGCCTTATCGTGCTCCAGGAGGGAGTACTCTACTTCTGTAGCCTCCAGGCCTGGGACCCAGGGGATGTGGGTGTCTCCTCAGGACCACCCAAGGCTGCTGGCTGGGCCTCTTCTCTGGTGGGTCCTGTGCCAAGCTTTCCTCCAACTGTGGCAATCTGATTCTTACCCAGGGCCCTCTCTGCTGCCCATCCCTACTGTCTGCCCCAGGGGGAGACGAAGCCCTGAGCCATCCCTCTCAGCACTTAGGCCCTGCCCTACCCACCAGGTCTGGCTCTGGCTGATCCTGGAGCTCAGCCCAGCTGCTGCAGCACTTTTGAAGCTGGGAAAGGAGGGCAGTGGGATTTTCAGGCCGCCATCAGTGGGAAGCTGCAACTAAAGAGAGGCTGTAGTGTGTACATATGGAACCCTGGTTACTCAGGAGGCTGAGGCAGGAGAATTGTAAATTTGAGCCCAGCCTTGGTACCTTGGTGAGGCCCAGTACAGAGAAAGAAGGGAGGGAGTGGGGAGAGAAGGAGGGAGGGAAGGAGAGAGGGAAGGAGGAAGAAGAAGAAGGAGGAGGAGGAGGAAGAGGAGGAGGAAGAAGAAGAGGAGAAAAGAAGAGGTGAGGTGAGGTGAGATGAAGGGAGGTGAGGTGAGGAGAAGGGAGGGGAGGGGAGGGGAAGGGAAGGGAAAGAAGGGGAGGAGAGGGGAGGAGAGAGAGTGGTTTTGGGTTTCATGGATGTTGTTGAGCTAAGATCAATTCTCCAGCATGATTATTTAAAAAAGAAAAAGCAGACTAGAGGTGTAGCTCAGAGGCAGGATGTGTGTTTAGCATGTATGAGACCCTGGGTTTGATCCCCAGAAAATCCCCTTAAACCCCAAGGAAAAAAATCTTCAAAAAAGCAAGCAGAGTACAACCGATTTGAATAAACCCCTCCACCAGGTCCTGACAACCCAAGTGGCTACACAGTGCATGTGCACAGAAAAACTGAGTGGCCTCGAAGGACAGCTGAGGGGTTTCTACACCTCTTTTGGTCATGGCAGTGATGTCACCTGAGGAGGAAAGGAAAGAACCTTAAATGCTCGCAGTTCTGTTCTTAGCACAACGTGCTATAGCCGCGAAGAGCATTTTCCAAGCTTTTGGAAGCGGGTGAAGATGAAGTGTGAGGAGGGAGGGTGAATCCTTTCCAGCAAGTGTGCTGGGCCTCACAGGGCATCCTCAGCTGCAAAACAACACTTCAGGTGCCGCTGGCCCTCAGGAGATGGCAGTAAATGACTCTTCACATCTCATAGGTGACCCAAGTATGCAGTTGCCATCATTGTCTCCAAATCTGAATTTATCTTTTGCTTTAAATTTCTTTATTCCATGATAAGTGTCACAGGAATTTTCTTCTAACAAGGTTCAAAGTGAAACTACAGACTTTTTTTTTTGTCTTTAAAAGCCAAAAAAGATCATCATCAGAGCTAAATTATTTGCCTTTCAAAGCCACTTGGGATAGAGTGGATAAATTATGCCAAAAAGTAATTCCTAAGGACTTCAAAGTTGAAAAATGTTTCTTTCAGAAGAAAAGAATTTCTGAAATAAAACAAATGATGGCAATTTGGATCATGCATTTCTCCTACTTTGTCAAAAGAAAAGTATTCATACTACTATAAAAGATTAGTTCCTAGACCATCAAATTTAAATTCATATTTTGCCAGAAATGATCATGACAAAGTGAACCAAATCTCTGAACTGCTCCATTCACATGGAACAAAATAACACATGGAAACAGTCAGACACGTGCAAGACTTGGGCACACTGGAAGCGCTTGGAGTCCGCCATCGGCAGGGTGCTTTCCGAAACACTCAGAGCGCTCCTTCTGCTATGATTGCATCAGTTTAATTGGCCTTGGCAACCTGGTGGTGATTTGACCCGGCACCCCCTACCCCACGCCTTGGCCTCTGCTATCATCTATGACAGTACAGAAAGCTGGTTTTCTGCTCTTGGTGGCCCATAAATCCACATTTGCTGCCCCATCCTGGGAGAGGTTCTGGACCTGAGGGCTGCTGAGCAGGACAAATCACTACAGAGTTAGACACATTAGCTTTTCCGCTCTCCAAGCAACCAGAGGAAAGGATCCTTAGCTTCTGGGAGGAGCAGAGCGATAAGTGGCAGGCCCAAGACACATAGCAAGTAGCCTCAAAACCATCCTGATTCTAAATCTGGTGCAATCACTGTGCTATTTGTCACCAACTGAATGATAATCTGAGGCCCTGGAACATGGGTTTGTCTGCACAGCCAGATCTCATCTCGGACAGCTCTTCATTCCAGGAGGCATAATGCACTTCATTATATCTTTGGGGTGTGGGAAGATGAAGTGATGCTCCCTACTGGGCAGAACAACCGCTGTCGCTGAGCTGACATGAAGTGAGCTGCTATCGAGCAATTCTTCTATTAGTGAAAAAGAACAAACTGCCCAAATTCTAAACCAATTTTGAAACATTGATATAATGGAATACTAGTCAGCAGTGAAGGGAACAAAATGCTGGTTCAGCTAGCAACATGGATGAAGTCCAACAGTCTTATATTGAACAAAAAAAGACAGACACAAATCAATACACTATTGACCTTCATTTATATTACATTCTAGTAAAGGCAAGCCATGTATGGTGGCTCACATCCATAATTCCAGCACCCTGTAGGCTGAGGCAGGAGGGCTGCCATGAGTTTAAGGCTAGCCTGTGCTATATAATTTAAAGCCAGCTGGAACTAGATAGTAAGACACTTCTCACTCCTCCACCCCCACAAAGGCAAACCTAGTGTATTATAGTCTGCTAGGGTTGTTAAAGTTCAGTACCAAGTACCACACACTGGGTGCTATAAACCACAGAGGTCTGTCTTTTCTGCCACTTCTGAAGAAGGCCTAAGGCAGGTTGGCTTCTTCTGAGGCCTTTCATTGGCTCATAAATGACTGTCTTCTCCACTTGTCACATGTTTTTTTTTTTTTCTCTGTACCTTTGTCCCAATTTCCTTTTTTTTTTTTTTAAATGAGGTTATCAATCATACTAGCTTATGGCTCATCCTTTTTCCTAGAGATTTTGAACACTTTTTTTTTTAAACTAGGAATTGAACTCAGGACCTTGGGCTTGCCAGGCTGGTGCTGTGCCACTGAGCTACCTTCCTGGTCCTTGGCCCATCCTGATGACCTCATCTGTACTAAATTACCTCTTTAAAGACTCTGTCTCCAGCAAATTGGTCAAGCAATGGCCATGACTCATCCACAAGGCTGACACTAACAAGGGATCTACAAAGAGTAGTACAGGGTTACAGGAGAAACCCTGAGGGTACCTGACTGACCTTATCTAATACAAAAGTTACATTTCTTGTTATATAGGTCTGGCTTTAACTCAGTCTTAACCATCCAGCAGAAAAGTATAAAAATGGAGGTATATAAAGTAAAGTCATATTAATACACTGAGCTGTGAATGGCTCAAGTCAACAACTTCTGTAGATAATCCACTTCTATTGTGGACTGCTGATCTGTGTTGGATTGTTTTATTAAAAAAATTATATATATATATATATATAGCTATCCCTGTTTTGGAAATCTGTAACATATGTATTGTTGTATGTTACCCTGTTTATGTCATTTTTTCTATTTGTATTTACTTCTATTTTTCACTCTTCAAGTTAAAACATAAAGACTCAGTCTCCAAATGCAGTCCCAATCAGAAGTACTAAGGATTACCACCTCAAGATAGAAACTCTGAGAGATCAAATTCAGTCCGTGATAACTTATTTATGTTGAAAATGATCAGAAGAGTGGCTGCCTCTGGGAGATGTCGGGGTTTGAGACATACTGAGATGGGGCACAGGGCACTTCCTGGTGCTGATGATAAATTGTGTATCATGACAGGGGTTGGAGTTATGTAGGTATCTGCATTTGTCAAGCTCACTGAAATAGTTGACTTAAGAACTATGCATCTCATTGTGTCAATTTTGCCTCAAAGAAAACCAGAAACAAATACTACCCTCTAGTAAATAATGTGCATTTGTAGTATGAGGGGGTCAGGTGTACTGATGTCCACACGTTACTTTTGATTGCACAGATGAGACGTCTAGGTAACAACCCAAACATATACCTGACAGTTTTATAGCCTAGATGGTGGGTACACACGGGTGTTCAGCTCTTTCAAATTTTCTGTATGTTTGAATATTTTTATTATAAACTGTGGAAGGGGGGTTAAAAACAAAATTTCTGTTTGAAGAACAAATAGTTCTCACAGAGGCTTTTCATTACCAAAGTCCATCCAGAGAGAAGCGCCTCATGCCCCAGTCCCTGTGTATCATGTTCCAAACAATGCTTGGTCTCCAGTATGCCTGTGCTCAGGGATGAAGTGGAAAGAGGTCATTCCAGGAGAGGCTTGAAGGTGCTAGGGGCTCTAGAACTCAGATAAGGTGCTCAGGTCTGCGGTTCGAGGAAACCAAGGTCTCCAAATGTTAGAGCATAACTGGTTAGGACCCTGGAAAACCCGAGCTTTTTTTTCTTTTTTCTTCGTTTTTGAGATGGAGTCTCATTAGGGTACCCAGGCTGGTTGCACATGTGTGAGCCTAAGTGATACTGCTTCCCAGTTTCCTGAGTGGCTGGAACTGCACCATGCACACACACCACATCTGCTTCATGGTCTTTTTCTTCAAGACATGATAATGACATAGATTCAATAAGTTGGGGACTCTGGGGCAGCACATGAATGATACAGAATAGTCACACACAGTAGGCACGCAAACATTTGCTAAATAAGCATTTGAATTAAACTAGAAAGGAGGCTTGAGAAAATGTAGGCAGCAGGGGTCAATGAACTTGCCTGTCTGGTGGGGATGGGGTGGGGTGGGACTCTGCCTTGCTTCTGCCCAGCCCACCTCTGCCTGGCCTGAGTGAGATACCTCAAGAAATGGGCTCAAGGGGCCGGAGAGACAGCTCAAAGGCATAAGCACCTACCTGGCCAGCACAAGGCCTGAGTTCAATCCCCGGCCCCACATGCTGAATGGTCTCAACTCCAGACCCCTTAGGCATACTGTCTCAACCCTGGATGCAGGCACCCACCATGCAACCCTGGAACCAGGCGAGGTGGAGCATTCCTATAATCCCAGCACTCCTGGAGGTTGAGCCAGGAGTATCTCTGCGAGTTTGAGACTAGCCTGGGGGCTACAAAAGTGAGCACAAGGCCAGCCCCAACTGCATAGTGAGACCCTGTTTCAAAAAAAAAAAAAGGAATGGACTCAGGAGCGGCCACTGGTTCCTGGACAGCCAGGGGAAGGGCGCTCTGCCACATTCTTAGGAGAAAACACATCCAAAACAATTTCTTTTTCTAAAAACTCTGTGCTAACGGGTTCCAGATGTCCGTTTGTTATATAATGGGGTTTGTTTTAATAGCGTCAACTTCCAGATGTGCAGCCTGGAATCAAGAAGCCCATTGGCCCCCTGGGGACACTGTGAGCCAAGCTGAGAGCTGCCCAAGGAAGGGAGGCAGCCCTATGTGCAGAACCCGGGCTGAAACACAAGCTGAAGGTGCCTTCATGCTGCCCGCTGCGCTTACTCACCCAGAAGGTGGGAAGGGCGCCCCAGCCCTGGATTGTCAGCTCTGGCTGTGAGTAGGGACTCCCAGGGGAGACAATCAGAGGAAAGCAGCTCAGAAGGACATGCTCTGCAGACCCAGTAGCACCAGTTCTCGCTGGGTGATCTTCGTTAAGTCACTTGGCTGGCTGAGACTCCTGTCTTTACATGTAAGATAGAGTAACACCATTCTGCCTGGCACGGTCATAGCAAAAAGGGAAATGAGGTAAGCAGGACAGAGTAGGGTTGGAAAGCATTGGGCCTTCCTTCCTGGGCAGAGTGAAAAAGCCAGGGACCCCGCTGACCCACAATCCTCCCTCACGCCTGTCACCAACCAGGAGGCCTCTGGGTATCATGGGCTACTTTTTCCCTGGAACGCTGGAACACAGCCAGGGGTGGAGAGCTCTCCGCCTCCCCCAGCAGCTTGTTCCCTGGCCCTGCAGCTCCAACAGATAGAACATTCTTCCCATTGCTGAGCCAGAGGTGGCCTCTGGGTGACCCCCAACTGGTCTGAGCTTTGTTTTCTGGAGCTTTGCTGAGCAGTGTACACCCTTCTCTTCTTTGATGGACCCTGGGTGTAGGAAGACCAGGTCTCCAAGCCCTTTCCTCTTAGATGGCTGCAGCTATAACACCAGACAAAGATTAAGATGCCCTGGTGAGGAATATTCAGGTTCCCACTCAAGCAAAGTCCCAGAGTATGAATACTGTTACAAGAGCAAGGTGTCGAAGGGGATACTCACCACACAATGAAAATATCCTCCCTTAATGAAGGGGTAAGAACAATACAATTTCAACAAAATACCAATCAAATTGTGGTGGTGGGGTGTGACATAAAGTTCATATGGAAAATAAATGTAGAATAGTCACTGCATTTTTTTTTTTTTTTTTTTTTTTTTTTGTGGAACCGGGGATTGAACTCAAGCCCTTGCACTTGCCAGGGAAGCACTTATTCCAGTGAGCCATCTCCCCGGCTCTAATCACTGTATTTCTGCAAATGAAGAACAGCAAGGCAGGACTTGTCCACCCAACTGCTCAAACATATGGCAAAACTCAAATACTTTAAACAGTACATTACTAGTACCAGAAAGCAAGGAAAGACAGATCATGAAGTCCAGTAATAGGTGTATCTACAGAGGAAAATGTGGACAATGGCGGAGAAATACACTTCAAGCTAAAGCAAATAAATTTTAACCATGGCTGCCTTTAGGGACAAGGGCTTGGTATGGGTCTGCAATGAGTGACAGAAGCACTTATTTTTTATTTTGTATTTTGCAGAATTGTTTGACTTTTCAATCACTGATGTGCATGTGTGTGTGTGTGTTTTATGGTACTGGGGATTGAACTGATGGCCTTCTCACTGAGACACCTCCTCAGCTCTCTTATTTTTTACTTTGGAGCAGGGTCCTACCAAGATGTCAAAACTGGCTTGAACTTGCCAGCCTCCTGCTGCAGTGTCTCAGAATGCTGAGAGTACATGTATACAGGTCACCACATCTCATTATAGCGTGTGTGTGTTTTTTTAAAAAGTCAGCATAAGGGGCTGGGGAGATGGCTCAGTGGAATAAGTACTTCCCTGGCAAGCACAAAGTCCTGAGTTCAATCCCTGGTTCCACCAAAAAAAAAAAAAAACGAAATTATAGGGGCTGGGGAGACAGCTCATTGGAATAAGTGCTTCCCTGGCAAGCACAAGGGCCTGAGTTCAATCCCCAGTTCCCCGAGGAAAAAAAAAAAGTCAGCATATTTTTAATGTCATCCAGACATGTTGATCCTATTTGGTTTTTCTCTTCCATATAGAGAAACCTAATAAGTGCCATATCACAACAGTAAAGAGGGGTGGGGGAGATAGCTCAGTAGAATAAGTGCTTACCTGGCAAGCACAGAGTCCTGAGTTCAATCCCTGGTACTGCACAAAAAAAAAAAGAGTCACAGTAGTAAAGAGGACATAACAAACTATTAGTGGGTGCTGCCTTGGGAAGGTAAGAAGAAACACTTTACCTTCTAAGAAGAAATATTTCCCTATTTCTTCTCATTCTTTCGTCTTTTTTTTTTTTTTTTCTAGATGGCAACTATACCTTTAAAAATTGAGTAGAGAGGAAATGAAAATTTGAAAAAAAATAAACTAGTGCAGTAATGATGGAGCGCTCTGAAAATGGGAGTGGATAACTGGCTAACGGTTTGGAAAAAGTAAAGTTAGATTTCCACCTTACACCAAAATAAACTGCAGATGGCTTAAAGGTTTAAATGTTAGAAAAGAATGTTAGAAGCTAAGCCATAAAAAGGCCTGTAGCAGTCATGCAATTTTAAGATAGGGAACACATGAACAGATTGATAGTTTTTTTTTTTTTTTTTTAATAATGTAACAATGTGAGGCTTCTTTCCACCAAAACAAAATAAAATAAAGGTCAAATTGAAAAAAAAAAAGAAAAATCAAGAGTTTTAATGTATAAAGAGCTTATACAAAAATTTATGTTTTATCATTTGTTTCCCTGAGCCACTGTAGAGGGGATTTAGGACTCTTTTTTTTGTATTTAGGACACTACACAAATCAGACTAGTAGTGGTTCTCCTGTTTCCAGCCTCCCAAGTGCTGGAATTACAGGTGTGCGCCACCACGCCCAGTGCCTCCTGCTGTCTCAGCATGTGTGTGGAGGGGAGGGGGCAGGGTCGGCACGGTTTGCCTGGGGATCAAACCCTGGCCGCTGCGCTCCACCTAAGTAGGTGCTTTAGTCTGCTGAACTATCCAGCCGCCCTTAGTTGAGGGGATTTTGTCTACAAGGAAACCAGTTTCCTAGGATGAAGGTAGAGGGCGGAGGGGGCTGAGCTGGGGTGTATAGGCTGGGGAGGACAGCTCCGGAGGACAGGTGCCCTTCCTGTGGCAGGGGTTCCCCAGTCTCCTTGGCAGCCATAATCATGTCTCATGCCAGTTACTTCCCTGGCTCAGCTCAGATTCTCCTCCTCTGTCTCCACCCAGGATACCTAAGACTTTTCCATTCCTTCTCGCGTATCAGGCATTTCCCGATTTCCATGACCTTTGCAAATGCTGGCTGTCTGGCTGGCTTGCCCTCTCATCTTCATGTGAAACAAATCCAATTGCTACTCAGGCTTTAGCTCAAATATCCCCCATACTGCAAAACCATCCTCCATGCACATGTTTCTCTGCCCCATCCAGGGAATTCCCCTTGCGCTGCTTGGCACTTGTCACACTGGGGTAGCATTCTCTGCTCCTCTGCTTAGGCCCCAGCCTTAGTCTGAAGGACCCCTACTCCATTCCTGGTGCAACAATCTCCACATGCCTCTGGTCATGGTCAAGGTGGTGCCTTTGAGAAGTACTCAGGATTCGATGAAGTCACCAAGGTGGGACCCACACACACCCATGATTGGACTCGTGGCTTTTTTTTTTTTTTTTTTTTTGGTGGCTTTCTAGGAAGGAGATGAGACCTTAGCCAACACACATGCACTGTCTTCTAATATGATTCCCTTCACATCATGAAGCAGCAAGATCTGAGCCCCAGACACCAGTACCCTGTACTTAGCCTACACAGTCTCTGGAACTGTGAGCTAAAGAAACTTTTTAAAATTATTCAGTCTGTGGTCAGTTATTGCAACAGAAAATAGAGTGGGACCATCCTTACCAGGGGTCTAGAATGATCTTTCAGAGTCTTTCCCTGAGCCTTGCCGCCCCCTCCAGGTCTGACATGGTTGGTAAGTGTTCAACCAATACTATGTGACACAGTCAAGCAGACCAAGGGAGACATAGCACAAGCACCGAGCCGACACTCTCATAGCTGAGTTGCAGGTTCAGTCCATTTCTTTCCAGAAATGATTTTATTAAATGTAAGGACACAAGTTATTAGGACTTGGGTCTATGTGTTCACTGCTGAATCTCAGTGTCTGGATCAGCAGAGTAGAGCCTCGGCAAACACATGTTGAGTGACTGACCAGAGTCAGTTCTGGAAGTGGATTTAGAGATGGTGCCTAAATTACTCTGGAGGTTCTACTAAGGTGACATAATTTTCTTAGTCCACTTTGCACTGCTATAATGGAATACCTGACACTATTTAGCCCACAGTTAAGGAAACTAGAATTTCAAGACTGGGCAATTGCATGTAGCGAGGGCCTTCTGCTGCACGTGGCATGATGGCAAAGTGGAAGGGAACAGCAGTCTGTGCAGGAGAGAGCCAGGGCAAGGGGGTGGCACTGCTTTGGAGCAGCCCACTCTTGTAAGAAAAAAACCAGTAGTGAGCACAGAGCAGAGTCAATGCCCTCAGGAAGGCAGGTCCCCTTGACCCATAGACTTCTGCCACCTCTCACCACTATCAGCTTAGGACCAAACTTCAACATGAATTTTAGAGGGAACAACTCATTCCTAACTGTAGCACTTTTCTTAAGTTAGAAAATGGGGTCATTCCTAACAAAGGCTTGGCATTTGGAGTATTCTGCTGCAAGGGAGCAGTCCTTAGGTACCCTTCAGAGCACCGTGGGGAGGTGCAGAGGGCACCGGGCCCCTAGTGCACCATGGCACAGTAGTGGAGGTGGAAAAGGGCAAAAGAAAGAGGAGAGCTTGAAGGATGACACCCTGCAAATGGGACTTGGGGCCTATTCTCTCTGGAACCACAGCAGCGGGACTGACTGCCTGGAGCTGAGCCCAGGTGCAGAGATACTGTGTGCACAGAGGAAAGGTCAATGAATACTCAGATGAGTAGAGGACTCACTTCTGAATGCTGAACACTGACAATGCATCAGCAAAGTCATTGCTCACACTTAGGGTTCAAGAGTATCTAATACGTTCTCAAAATCACTCAGCTAGATAGTGTTAAGACCGTGACTCAATTCCTTCCCCCTCCTCCCTCCTTTTGTCCCTCTCTCTTCATTCCTTTGTTTCCATTCTTCCTCCCCTCCCCCACCCCATCTTGTACTGGGGATTGAACCTACAGCCTTTGCACAGAGCTACCTCAGCAGCCCTTTTAAATTTAAAACAAAACAAAATGTTCAGAGTATCTTGCTAAATTGCCCCAGCTGGGCTTGAATTTGTGATCCTTCTGCATTAGCCACCCAGAATGTTGGGATTACTAATTTTGCATCTTTCTAATTCCAGAGCCTGACATTCTTTTACTCTGCTAAAAAAAAAAAAAAAAAAAAAAAAAATTGTGAAGCTATAGGCACACAGCAGGCCTCAGTCAGGTCAGCATAGCACCAGGGCTAAAGGTCAGAACCACTGTTGTTTTGGGGACAGGGCCAGACCAGGGATGGAGCACGGGGGTCAACTTGCTTTCTAGGCTTTGTGCCACAGCCAGACAGTGCACCCTGGGCTTGGTGGCAGGACCTGCCAGAGTTCCCACTCCCTGCCTCCCCACCCCACCCCAGGCCTGACCTGACCTTTGTTCCAGGGGTGAGGAACTGGCCTG
>PVKA01045024.1:0-15790 GCA_004027165.1 Ctenomys sociabilis
ACTAGCCTGAGAAGCATCCATTCCCGATATTCTAAAGCAAATTATCAGAATAGTTCAGTCAAAAGAAAATGAGAGGTCCAGCTAGACTGCTCAACAGATTAAAGTGCCTACTTAGGCAGATGCAGGGGTGGGGGTCAGATCTCCAGCATATTGTGCTGGCTCCACCCGTGGGGGACGGTGTTGAAAGGTCAAATCTGACTGGGTGTGGTGGCACAAGCCTGTAATCCCAGTGCTTGGGAGGCTGAGAAACAGGAAGGATCACTCTGAGTCTGATTTGTATAGTGAGACCCTTAGATCCTGTACTAAATATGTAAAAGAAAAAAAGAGAAAAAGCAAATTGGATTTTTTCCTTTGTTGAGTACATGCCACATAGGACTCTTGTGATTCTAATCAAACCTATGGAAAGAAAAGGGAGCATTTGAATGTATACTTAAGTCCCCCATATTTTTATTTCAGCCTTGGCCATTGATTGCTACAGACATAGAAGGAATATCAAAGGCATAAAACTTACTGTCAGTACATGAAACCTTTTAGTTCATGGGTAGGACTATGGCTTGGGTCATTTCCAGATTCCTCCATTCTAGATTCTTCCATTGCTTCTGAGTTTTGCAGTCTTTTCTGAAAAGTTCCTTAAGTCATGTAGCTAATCAGTCTACGAATGCAGCCCATGGCACTTGCCACTGTCTGGGGTCTTATCTGAGCTCAGGTAACTTGACTGGTGCTTGGTTTTTATTTATTTATTTTTATTTTGAAGAGAAATAAAACAATAACAACAAAGACAAAAACAAAACAAAAAATGAATGTAATGTAGAATTTTAAAACACAATGATAGGAAATTAAGAATGGCTGTGATACTACATATTGTTATCATAAACAAAGGTACTCAGATTACCAGATATAAGAACACAAGACTGATAAAACAGCTAAACAGTAACTGTTCCTTTCAGTTTATAGGCATGTTCCTGTTTCTTGCATGGTCTTAATATGTTGGGTCCTATTTGATCTAAGCAAAACACATTTTTTATAATCCTGGCAACAATTTCTTTATAGAATTGAGATAAAATAGCCTCTATAAAGCATAAACAATGAGCACTCTAAATGTTAAAAGTAATTTTCTTCATGAGATTTGACCAGTGCAGTCATCTGAAGAGAGATAGCTCAAAGAAGTCCAGAGACTGCATGGAAAGAAGAAGCCTCAGAGAAAGTAGCCTGCCAAGAGGCACTTATGGTTGGAGTCTTAAAGGTCACCTAAAGGAAGCTGTCAGCCTGTGATGCTACTGAGAGTTCACAGAACATTTGGAGGTGGGGCCTGGTGGCAGAAAAACAGATCCCTGTCTTTAAGGATGTTGTCCTTTAGTTCCTTCTTTTCTATTTCTAGGCCACCATGAGGTTGAGTAGTCTCCCCTGCTGAATGTTGCCACCATGATGTGCTGTGCAGCTGAGTGGCCTGTGGTTACAGGCCAAGATTTTCCTAAATTATATACCGATTTGGAGAAAGAATCTTCACGAAGTTCATCAAGCGAGTCATGAGAACACTCAAGTGTGGCTGATTCTATATTACTAGGACATTTAAGAGGAGACCAGAATAGACTTGGAGGAAACACCACCTGAAGAAATAGAGGGAAGACAGTTGTCTACAAGATAAAGAGATTGCTCAGGAGAACCTGACAGACTGCTTACCTCCAGTAGTACTGCCTAGGCCTGCAACACACTGCATCTTATTGTGGCAGTTCTAACAACACACTAGTTAATAAAATGGATAAAAAGCCTAAGACTGCAGATTGAAATCTGCCCTGAAATGTTTTAATTTTTTTAAAAAATGATATCTGTGTATTGCATCTGCAGTGATCATGTGTCATACGATTCAAGAAGATATTCTCTCTGACTTTAAAGAAAGAATATCTTCTTGTCTCTTCTAATGCCAAATGGCCCCAGAGGTTCTGTGTCTCGTAGTGCTGTCCCTGCAACCTCTGTCCCATCTCGACAAGGCTGACTCTTCTGGATTTCCTCTCCTGGTAAGTTTTTTGATAGCCTGTTCCGGGGATAAAATACCTGACATGAATAATTTAAAAGATGCTGTTCCAGCCCCTGGAGCGTGCTGAGATGGTGACTTAGACTGGGCATGGTTGTACACACCTGAAATCCCAACACTTGGGAGGCTGAAAACAAGAGGGTCACTATGAGTCCAATCTGTATAATGAGACCCTGTAGACCATGTACTAAATATATAAAAAATAAACTAATTAATTAATTAATTAAATGGAGAAAAAGTTTATTTGGCTCATGGTCTCAGAGGGTCCAGTGCATAGCTGGTTGGCTCCAATACAGAAACAGCATGGCTGAAGGGCATAGTGGATGAAAGCTGCTCACCTCATGGGCCCCAGGAAACAGTCAGCGCGGAAATCCAGGGAGCAGATGTATCGTAAAAATTCCTACCACCATAATCTTCTTCCTCCAAATAGGCCTTACCTCCTAACATCTTGCTCTGTTGTGGCACAACCATTGAGGTGGGTGCTCTCACATCTAATCACCTGTCAAGGAGTCTTTTAATTCACTCCAACTAATAATCAAGATGGATCAGTACAGTTCTGTCTGCATCCATGTCTATGTCTTTTGCCCAGCATTGTGAGATTATGCCCAGTTAAATGAATTTGAATGGCAGCTAAGATTCTACCTCAGTCACTCTTCTCATTGCTGGGACAAATACGCAGTACCCAAAATGAAGGAAGGAAAGAAAGGTTTATTTAGCTCACAGTTAGTGGAGGTTTCAGTTCATACTCAGCTGGCTCCAAGGCAGAGTGGTACATGGTAGAGAACAACCTTTCATAGCAGTGGCAAAGGGCAAGAATGCAAAGGCAGAGGTAGCAGCAGCTCAAGCAGCTAGCTAGCCTCTCTCACCTCTCAGAGCAGGTATAGCAATCACACTTAAAATAATCAATCACAAACTCCAGAAGCCACCCCATGACTGCTTGATGCTTTGGGGAGACAACTGGACACAAACCAGAACAGAGATGAATATCTATAAGCAAGCAATGTGAGATAGCCTATATATTATCTGGCAACCCCTCTTGTGCATGCCATTCTTGTCTGTGGGAAGATGCCTTTAGAAACTACCATCATATCTGAACGTGCCAGCCACTCAGTGACTGTCAGTGAAAGTCTTAATTGGAGCAGTGTTGATGTGTGGATACAGGGGAAGCTGTATCTCTAGAAAATTAGAACATACTGGAGAATAAATATATGGAAAAATGTTTAGCTTCACTGGTCATCTAAGAAATGCAAATTAAAATAATACTGAGGTTCCATATCAACCGAGAAAGAGGGGCTATCATTAAAAATTCAACCAATAACAAATGCTGGAGGGGATGTGGGGAAAAATAAACTCTTCTTTAAGACTCATACAATCACTGTGGAAATCAGTGTGAAGATTCCTCAGAAAATTAGGATTGGAGGTCCTACTCAACCCAGGTATTCCCCTTTAAGGTGTTTTTCTAGAAGAGCAGAAAACATCACCCAACAGTGATATATGAGCACCCACATTTATAGAAGAACAGTTTGTCAGAGCTAAATCTGGGGAAAAAAACAATAACTGTCCACCAGCTGAGGAATAGATAAAAAAGATGTATTTTTATACAAGGGAATATTACTCAGCTATAAAAATATAAACTTGAGGCTTTTATAAGTAAATGAATGGAGCTAGAGACCATACTCATAAATGAAATAAATAATATTCACAAGTGTCAGCATCACATTGTCTCCATAGCATGAGAAACTGAGAGTAAACACAATCCAAAAGGTACAATAGATATAGTAAAAGGGAAAGAAACGTCTCAAAAGAAAAAAACAACTCTGTGTGTGTGTGTGTGTGTGTGTGTGTGTGTGTGTGTGTGTGTGTGTGTGCATTGCTATTCATTCAGTGGAAGGAATAGTTACTGTTTATATTGTTTGATCAGTCTTACATGCTTATATCTGGTAATCTGAACAATTACCTCAAAGATAACAATATGCAACATGATAACCATTGCTAATTTCTTATCATCTTGTTTTGAAATTCTGTATCACTGTTATTATTTTGTATTAACTTTAAAAGAGAAAAAGAGAGCCACAGAGATAGCTCAGCTTAGGACCCAGGTTCAAATACCATGCCAAAACTTCCCCTGGGCACACAGAGAAGGTTACCCAAACCAGGCGTGGTAGTGCATACCTGTAATCCCAGCCCTGGTGAGGCTGAAACAGAAGGATCACTACAAGTCTGAGCTGCATAGTGAAACCCTGTACCAAATACATAAAATTTTTAAAAGAAAGAGAGAGATAGAGACAGACAGGCAGAGAGAGAATTTTGTGATAGGAATTCTTTGTCTGATAGGAATTCTTTAACTTGCTTACTAAGGGTAACTATAGTAAGCTGTCAAGGAAAGAAACAGGAAGAAAAATATAAAATTGAGCATGAAAACAGAGCTTTAATTATTTTTATCTAAAAGACTCCAACAGACTTGTTACTCAGCTCCCAAAAGGAAACCCCGAACCATATCAAATCGAGCCTTTTTGTTTTTGTTATTTTGACATTTTGACATTTAGCTCTGAAGTAATAATAGTCAAGAGCTTATGTTTCCTTTTGCTTTTGAAATTGACTTTTAGCACTATCCACTTGGAAAATCTAAAAAGCTAGCCTATACTTGGTACAACTACTTTGATGTTAATGCCAGAACTTGGCCAAACCTTGGCCAATGAATCAGTTATCATAGGAACCAAGAGATAGTATCTTACTAGAAAAAGACAACCATACAGACATTATGGCAAGTTTTGTTAATTTACTTGCCTATTGTCTTTCCTCAAGTTTTTATCATTATTTTTCAAATGTTTTGTTCCTGGAGATGCCAGAGATCTCTCCATCTAGGTCCCAGAACAGCAGTGACAGTTCCTGAAAGATGATACAGCAGTGTGACCCTCTGTTCCTCCATGGGGAAATGCTGCTCAGAGTCGATTGTGACATTATATAAACAAGCTTCTTTGTCTGGAAAGCTTTCTCCTTCTGATAAATTGCACTAAGCAGGCAGGTATGTTCATTTGAGAGACTGCTGATCTCAAAAGAATAGTTTGAAGATAAAAATGCAAATAAAATAAGATTGAGGGTATGAATGTTGACAACTCATCACTAGTGAGCTATCATCATCCAGCAGCCAGCAATGCTTTCTTCCTCTTTCTTCTACCAGGTCAACAAAGAGATATGTAGCTCCACTGCAGAATGCTTACCCAGCAGGGACAAGGTGCAGGGTTGAATCTCAAACTCTGTTTAAAAAGATTAAATCAGAGTTGGACAAGGGGGACCTCACAGCAAAGAAACTAGCACTTTCATTTCAAATGTAGGAAATTTTTGGAGTATTAACAAAATGTTTGGAGTATTAATTATCTCTTTTTGATAGCTTATTTTCTTTTCCTGCCTTTTACAGGAAGCTTATTTCCATATCATAGGATTAGTTAAAGAGAGCTATATGACTTTTCAAACACACACTAAGAAACAAACACCATATTTCCAACAAATTCTGTGCCCCTTACTTTTAAAATGTGGTATACTAGATGTGAATAAGGTCTTAACCTGATCAGCTCCTTGCAGGTCCCAATATACCCTTCGATCTTGAGTCTCTCCTGCCTTAAAGAATTGATATGTAGGCAAGATACAGATATTGAGGAGGATGAGAGCCATCTAGCCATACGCTCGGGTAGAAGCTGGATTATTGACTAAGAACCTGAATGTAATTTTGTGTGCCATTTCACACTAAATACATCTCTGCCAAAACTGGTCTCCTCCTCCTGAGGCTGGCTTGCTGAGCACAAACAGAAAGCCATATGAATTCAGCGTGATGTATCATAGTATCTGTTACACCACCACGACATGCCAGGCTAAAAATCTAAGTGACATAAATTTTATGAAGCCCTTGTATTGTTACAAATGTGTCCTGACTGCCACTGCCACATCCTCTCTGAGACAGTCTGGGGTTCTTGCCATAGTTCTGTTCTTCCTTGGGAGGACAACTAGAAGGCTTAGTCTGTTGAAGGAGGGTAGTGATGATGGCTCTTGAGTAGTCTGGGACACCAGGCCATGCTGTCAACTCTCAGCACTCAGCACTGAACCCTCTGCTATGAAGGTATAGCATGAGCAGTGAAGCAAAGAACGGTGAATGCAACAAGGCTACCCTCACCTACCTGAAGGAAAAGAAAAACAGTCTACATGTGGAGATAGAGGCTGCTCTATTTACAAAGAAAGATGAAATCCCAAGCCAGAGAGAATGAAAACTTCATAGGTGCACCACAGATCTTTGCTACAGAATGTCTGTCTGAGTATCTATCTATCTGTCCATCCATCTATCTATCTCATGTGGAACATCTGGTTGTATAATTTTCCAGATTCTATTTTCATCTAATTTAAGGAGATGTAGATATATAAATGTGCAGGTTTTTATATGTATCTATTTCTACACACATGTGCACACACACACACACACACACACACACACACACACATAGTTATTCTGTACCTGCCACTTGGTAACAGCTGACAGAGCCTCCAGGTATTCATCTCATTTCCTCAGAGAATTCTCCTAGTTTGGGTTAATTAGGAGTTTTGTTTCTCTTGCCTGTATTAAACAACACTCATATTTATTTTTTTAAAAAAGCTTCTCTGATTTTGCATTTGAACTGAAAACTCAGGTATTTCCCTGCTGGTTTTCTGAGAATGTGTTTCTGGAAGTACAGGGTTGACATTCAGCACACTAGAATCTTCTAATACATGTGCCCAGATTCTCTAGAAAATAGGTATCAGATCATGCCTTCTGTGACAAGGCATGAGTGCCAGAGGAAAATTGAACTCATATATCTCTAACATAAGAAGCAGTCTTGTAAACAAGTGGCTCATTCCCACTGTCCATGACTTGGTCTAACTGGGGTCTCAATAAGACTCAGAGGAAAATAGGGCAGGAATTCTTGGGTGAGGCAGCCACTGAAGATGACTTCTGTCAAATAACATTGGGGAACATGGGTACCTTTTCCAAGGAGGAACTTGCAACTGACTGGAGGTCGTGTTCCACAAACTTGACCAAGTGTGACACATTCTAGACAGAGAGATTTTGGGTGTTCAGTCAGTCAGGGTAAATAAGCAAGTCTATTCTTTGGTTTGACATGTAAAGATTAGTATTACAGATAGAAGTTTAGAAACTTTTTTTTAAAAAAAACACTTAATTTTTTAAAATATATTTAGTACAGGGTCTACAGGGTCTCACTACATAGATTGGACTTGTAATGATCCTTCTTCTTTTTCAACCCCCAAGCACTGGGATTACAGGTGTGCACCACTATGCCCAGTCTGTGTCACTGTCTCAGTGCACACCAGATCACACCCCTGCCCCTGTGTTCTGCCTAAGCAAGCACTTTAATCTGCTGAGCTATCTGTCTGGCCCCTTAACATGGTTTTTATCAACAAGACTTCTCTATGTTTATTTAGCTATCAATTTCCTCTCTTTGACACCATCATCTCCTGTGAGATGGTGGTTACTAAACAAGCACTATGCTGTATTGTTAGAAATCAAAGATACTAATCCCATCCTGCACACAGGTCACTGCCTCAGTGTTGGCCTAGGGAGTCTGGGGGTCACATTCCCAAGCCCAGCATTTCTCACTCATGTTTTTCACAATTCCACAGTGTGACTGTTTTTCCTTCAGTAAGATGTGAGTTTCTTCCCTGGTAGGTCCTTAAGAAACAGCATTGGAAAGTTGCTAATTGCTTTTTTATTTTACAGAGGCCGCTCCAATTTTATTTTCCTCTGGCAGTCCAGTATTATTAAAAGTTGTTTGATTTGATATTTTGTATATTTAAATGTTTCAAGAAATGCTCATTTAAAATCTCTGTTTAGTGTACTGTTTTGTTCTCTTAAACTTTTCAAATTAAGAAAATAAAACAGACTGCTCAGAAAGAATTTTACATTTCCATTTTTTTACAATGAGACTAATTTCTATTTTTCAGACTTGAAGAGGTAATATATTTTTATTGATTTCTAATCACCCTCCAAAACAGAGGCTGACATTTTTATTTTTACTCCTGTCATCACTCATTTACTCCCAGGAATGCCTGTGACCCCCACTGTACAGCAGAGAGCCTCAGATGTGCGCACAGAACCAGGTGTGATTGCATGTCTTTGAACCTTGCTCCTGTGCAACCTGCTGTTCAGGGCCAGCGGTCCAGGTACGCATGGTCACAGGGGTGAGCATTGCACTTGTGCCAGACTTACAGTATTGATGACTTAGAAACCATAGTAAACACATTGTCATTTAATAGTTCAAATTTAAGAAAGGAGGGTAACTTAAATAATTGAAAAGTATCTTCTAAAGTTTCCACTCTCACAGTTCTGATGTTTCAAATGTATAAAGAGCCGCTGCTTCCCTGAGTTTTCTGTGAGTGCTCCCCTCTTCTGAGTTCATGCCCCAGATGTGTCTGTGTTTGACTGCTACATGGTGCTGCTTGAGCACTGAGGAGCAGCCTGGCTCCCGCTGAGCCTGTCAAGTGGAATGTTTAACACCACAAAATGAAGCAATGCATAAAATCAACAATAAAGGGATCTCCTTCAGGTTCCACACACAGTGGAACCAGACACCTGGCTTCAGATGCCACAGTGACCTTCCCAGCTCCCAAGGGACAGAGTGAGTAGGAATGTCCACCAAAAACAGCAGTGATAGGGGCTCCACGCTGTCTTGACATGCCTTGGTGCAAGGAGAGATATTCAAGTTATCAAAAAGATAAGGAAGAAAAAAGTATGGCAGAAGAAAACAAAAGGATATGAGCTGGAGGAATTAGAAGAAAGAGAAGGAGAGTGAGCAAGAAGATGGGAGAAAGAGGAGCAGGAGAAGACAGAAGGAAAAAACTTTAATAAAATAGTAAAGATGACTACTTTTTTCGTATTAATGATTTGCTTAGGGAACGCTGTTTGTTTTTCTTCCAGAAATTGTGTACAATAGAATCCTAATTGCATTCTCCAAAACCTAAGTGCAGCAATGTGCAAAGTCTACCCTGAAGAGCTTCTCATTAAACTGCTGTGCTGCAGAGAAAATAGTAGCAGCAACATGCAGGGAATGGCAGAGAGTAGTGACTGTTTCTGAGATTTGGTCACCATTCACCCTTACTATCTTCTGGTGGATCCTGGAATGCACCTGTCCTGAGGAGAGAATCCTGCTCTCAGTAGCAGCACTTCATGCAACCAGCATCTTCCCAGGAGAGGGAAACTTTTAAGTGCTAAGGAATTTGACATCAGTTCATTCTAGTTTCAGAATTAATGCTTCTCCTCTGAGGGATTATTCATGATCCTATTAACCTCATGGGGGCAGAGGAAGTTGAACTAATCTTTAAAATTTAGTGTGGTAATATTGTCCACTTGGCTACTGATCCCAGGTAGAATTAAAGTCCAGCACTCCCAGGTGAGGATCTGAGGCTTTCCTGATGTTCCACAACACAACTTGACCTCTGAGTCAGATCCCACTGCAATTAACAAGGGCAATAAACATTATGAAGCTAACCATCAAGGGACAACCTGAACATGGATAAGAATCAGGGGGATCCAACCTTCATATGGGTGACATTCAGGGCCCCTGGAAGACTGAGTCTTGATGGTGGTTTCAGCCATCCAGAGGACACCAACGGAGTGGATGGGAACATGTCTGTGCATATAAAATTGGTCAAGATTCAGGGGCCAGCCTGATGTTCACAGTAAGAAATCTGGAGGCCAGCTCTGGCCCTGCCATCTCCCCCAGTACTTGGGCTCTTTGAGTGGACTGCTGGCCCCACATCTTATCTTTCAGCCACCATTGGCTGCCTCTTGCCAAACACAGCTCTGAGCTGACATCATTGCAGGCCTTCTTCAACCTCATGCCTGTATTTAATCCAAGATTCTTTCTGGGGCATTGGCAACACCCTCACTCTGAGGTGCACATATAATGTTATTGTGTGTACACATTAAACCTTATGCTGGTTCTGGAAGCCCCATCCTACAGTACAGTATATGACCCCTCTCACCCAAGAAAGCAGCTCCATCTGAAAGCTTGTTGATTTTTCCATAGATGTTGACTTCTGCCCCCTTGTTGAATGACAGAAGCGCCTGTGGGATCATCCAAATTTAAAGAGCAAGAGCAGTAACTTTATGACCATACACTGATCCCTGTACACACTCAACAGAATATAAATGGTCACTTTCCACAGTGTGAAGACCTATTGATTATGTGGATGTCACTTATCTCTACAATCAGTGCCCCACCTTTGGAAGAGAAAATGAGAGCTTTTTCTTCCCCAAGCATATATTGTTGACTATGTTTGTCTCAGTTCCCAGAGGAGCTTTATACACCTGCCTATACTGGGCTGGGGGGGTGCGAATGTGGGAGCCTTTATTCTCAGGACTGTAGTCACATATGTACAAGAATGTGGGAGCAAACACAGTTGCAGGTGACAGGAGCAAGTGTCTGCAGGTCTGCAAGGAAATTCCCTTCCTGGAGGGCTCCTGAGAATTTCTACATTATAACAGAGGCGCTAATGTTCTTCTTTCCTCTGGAAAATATTTCCTCAAGAATGGATCTATGATCCTGGAAATTTCATTCCCTGCTGAAATGCTAAGTCTCATTTAAATTGAGGCCTATTAAACCTTGCTCATGTTTCCTCTATTTGATGCATCTCATGTACTTAGCCAGTCTGTGATCCTTAAAACCCTATTCAACCTCAGGGCCCACTGCAATGAACAGCTTCCCTGAGGCTTCCCCAGAAGATGCATGTTTGGCAAAAGCTTTGGCCTCAGACAGGCATGAGCAGGTTACTGAACTTCTTAGAAACTTGTCTTCCTCACTTGTTAGGGGAAAATCCTAAGAGGATCGAGTGAGATTGCACATGCATGTACCACGCATTTTATACACAGGGAAACCCCCAGATATTTATAGTATGGACACACTCAGAGATACATCTAGACATGCACACAGGCGCACATACTGCAACACCTCCAAGCACCTAATAGGAGCAGCCCCTAGAAGCACAGTGGCTTTATTCTCCCTATACTTGCTATATTTGCAAAACAAACAATTTAAGTGTCCTGATTTTGAGATGCTGCAGCCAATCAGTGGTCAAGTTTTTCCTGGTTGATAGCTAAATAAGAGATATGACAACAAAACCCTTTAGCTTCTCTTTGATATTATTGCAAGATGGTGATAGTAGATCACATTTTGTGTTTTGCCTGTGTTAATATTTTTAATTGAGCAGAATTTAAAAGCTGGTAAATCTCTGTCATTCTTGTATACTTTTGCTTTTGCTTGATCATGATATCCAAAAATTGAGGAACACTGATAATAATGAAATCCTTCATGCTTGATCATTATTTTTATATCTTTGGACTCGTTTGTAAGGAAAAAGATGAGTACAGTTGAATTCACTTAATTCAAAGGTATAAACTGTGTGTGTGTATATATATATACTATCAACACTTCTTTCTCAGCAATATATTAAACTGCAAAATGTACTCTGAAATTATATGATACTTATAGAGATGTTATCAAAACTTTACTTTCAAATCAAGTTCAAAATGAGCCACTGATGAAAAAAACAACTGCTTATTATGAGTTCTATATTTTTGAAAATATAAATAAATAAAGATGATTCAAAGGAAAATGTTAGAAAGGAGTAGATAAAGCCACATGATATGTGCTCCTGACATCACATGAATTTAGTTTTTTCTTAGGTTGTTTTGCTAAATGTTTTATAACCACAACAAACTACTGCAGAGAATGCCCTGTACACAACAATGGAAATGATTGAGCAAGGCTAAAATCTTCAGTCTCTATATTTGGAATTTCAGCTGCAGTCCTTGGTTCTGGATGGATCACTGGATGTGTAGCACAGTCCATTCTTTTAACCAGATTTGAACAGAATGGCCATCGGGCCTAGGTAGAAGCAGATGAAGTGTTTGGTTTCATGTGTCACATAACTACCAAAGTTCCTCCCCATGATGCAGTGCCAGGTGGGGTTGTACTTCCTGTCAAACTCCTTGACATGGGCTGCAAGGTCCTTTTCTATTTTAAATTCCCCACATTTACAACTCAAGTAGAAGCTTTGAGGTATCTCTCTGATGAAAACTACAATGTATTTTCTTTTCTAATGCTCATAGTGACTAAAAACAAAAACGAACACATGGCTGTCACCAGTAAGTCTGCATCTCATGAAGCGATCAGCTCATCATTCAAACTGAGACCTAAAGTCAAGTCATGGTACTAATTCAGCTCCTATCTTCCAGAAATCAGATGTAACCCAGGAACTAGTCTGAGATGGAGCTGGTAGCTTGTTCTTAATTCTTGAAAGTGCTGATATGTTTCCCCATCTACTATGAGACCATTCTATTTGTGACAAACACTGAAAATGTAGGGTATAGATGCATTTTCAGGACACAGAAGAATTCAGAAGAAATATTATGAAATGTAAGAAGATACTTAACACATAAACAATGCTTTCATAGTTTTCATTCTTCATTATTTGTAGGAAACAAATCGTATTTGATAATCAGAATTATAAGGGCCAGCCAAATAGCTCAGCAGATTAAAGTGCCTGCAAGCAGATGCACAGGCCAGGGGTTTGATCCCCAGGCCTGCCATGCCAGCCCTGCCCCCAGGCCACAGTGAAACAGCAACTGAGACTGGGCCAGCTCTTGGGAGGCTGTAAGCAGGTGGATCACTATGAGTCTGATCTAGTAGTGAGACCCTAAACACACTGTAGACCCTGTCCTAAAATAAAAAAAAAAAAAGAAAGAGAATGCAGAGTTATACACACACACATAGATAGGTGACAGTTATTCAAATGAGTGTGATGTCATAGATGCTGGTCTGCCCAACCAAAGAAGCATCACACAGGCAAAGCTGTAATTACTGTAGATGAGATTCCAAGAGTGCAGGTCACTGAATCTATGTGATCATCTGGTGTTCACAACCTAAGCAGTGAGTAAGTCACACATTTAGCAACTGTGAGGAGGTAAATTTCCAGCTGGCATGATCACAGTTGACCACAGAGGTGCAGACACACTAGAACTAAAGCATCCAAATTAAACTTTTTGGGGCACCAGCTCTTTTAGAAGAGCCTGCTTCGTTATAGTCTATTCAGTGAGTTCAGAGCTGCTCCTACAGTAGCAGCACTGGAAAGCAGGTGATGTTGTGTGGTAGCAAGTACAGTTAGTTTACTTGATCACATCATGTGGTACAGAAAAAGTACTGGACAAAGTCCAACATATTTCAGATAAAAATTTGTTCTTTGCAAACCTAGAATATACAAGAATTCCCTCAACTTAATGAAGACTTTATGCTCCAAATACATGTCTATTCATAAAAATTCTTCATGGTGAAGAGCTACATGATTGTTCCTAATCAAAGAAACAAATCAAGGGTGCCTTGTCCTACATGTCTTATTCAAGACTGCAGTAGAATTTCTCACCAGTTGCATAAGACAAGAATAAACAGTCAGAAATTTGAAGGGCCAGGAAGATGGCTCAGTAGAATAAGCACTTCCCTAGCAAGCACAAAGGCCTGAGTTCAATCCCCAATACCTCAAAAAAAAAAAAAAAAAAAAAAAGAAAAAGAAAAAAGAAAAAAGATAGGACCAAGCTTAATTCTGTGTAAAAATATGTAATTGTTTATTCCTATTTTTTAATATTTTCTTAAATTTTTTATTCTTCATATTCTGTAGTGACTTAAAATTTAACATATCAATTCCTGATAGAACATACCTGTACCATGTTACATCTAAGATGTTTGATATTCAGAGAGATAGTGAGGTTAAACGCAACTGCATATGTTGTAGGGTAGCAATAAGCTT
This sequence comes from Ctenomys sociabilis, assembly GCA_004027165.1. Classification (NCBI taxonomy): domain Eukaryota; kingdom Metazoa; phylum Chordata; class Mammalia; order Rodentia; family Ctenomyidae; genus Ctenomys; species Ctenomys sociabilis. Next base: position 13,874 of record PVKA01045024.1, read on the forward strand.
CTCTTCTGGAGGGTTAACAACCTAAGTTTGCAGATCAAAAATTAGAGAAAAGGAAGGGCTGCAAGGACAGTCAACATTTTGGCCCCAGCCTTTCAAGGTCAGGGAAAACTCAAGACATACAAGAAGCTATACTATAACATCCTATAACTCAGTGATGTCTCAAATTTTCTGATGAAGGGGATTATGGGGCCAGAAAGGAAAGTGATCGACGGTGTAGTATGTAGCTACAGAGAGTCACAAGGAGAGAAAACATTATCTCAGGCTTTCACGGGGAGCAAATTGGTCAAGCAATGGCTGAGCCTCATCCACATGGCTGACACTGACAAAGGGTCCACAAACTGCAGTACAGGGTTTCAGGATAAAACCTGAAGGGACTTGACTGACATTATCAGATACAAAAGGTTGCATTTCTTGTTATATAGGTTTTGCTTTATCTTGGTCTTAGCCAGCAGAAAAGTATAAAAACAAGACATAAAAAGTAAAGCCTTATTAACAGGCTGACTGTAAAAGGCTCAAGTCAACAACTTCTAACATTGTCAATCTTATGAATAACCTACTACTATTATGGACTACTGGACTATATTGGAATACTTTGCTGAATTCCTGCACCTACAATATTTAAATTACAATGGAATATCCATCTCTGACAAAACTCAACAAATGACCATTTTGTATCTGTATATTCAAAATAGGACAAATATGCAGCTACATTCTCTTAATTCAGTGAATAAAAGGATTTGTTCTAATAATGTTTGTGGACAGGTTATCATGTCTGCATCTTATACAATGAGTAACCACTAAGACAACAATATGCAGTATATTAATTATTGAAATTATCCTACTAATCATTTTTTTTTTCTGAACCAGGGATTGAACTCAGGCCCTTGCTCTTGCCAGGAAAGTGCTTATTCCACTGAGCCATCTCCCTGGCCCCTACTAATCAGTTTTGAAACTGTCTCATTGCTATTTATTTCTCAATAAAATTATTTGAAAAAATAAAAAGTGAAAAATAAAAATTTAAAGAATTAAACAATATTCAGAAAATTAATTCAATATTAATTAATTAAAAATCAAATTAAATATTTCAAAGCAATATTAAAAATTAAATTATGAGCTTAACTAAGAGGCAAAAATATAATATATCACACATTCAGTTCAGAGCACTCACAGAATATATACAAAGTATCAACTAAGAAAAAGTTTTCTTAATAGTAAAGAATTACTAAGAATAACATGTAACCAAAATACTGGAATGGCAAATATATTGCCAGCACTACTAATTAGTTAGAATATCACACAGATAGTATACTGCACAAAGTTCTAGTATGTGGTGGATGTGGATGGAGTGCATGATGCTTATTGGTGGCCAGGTGTCACTTGTGGGACTGAGCTACTGCTATTTTCTTGATATCCATTCTGTAGACCCAGACAGAATCATGACCCATAGTGTGCAAGAGAAGTCCATTTGTGGAGTATGCTGATGGTAATATTTTGCTGCTGTGTACTAAAGAATAATTATAAGACTACTGTTGTATTGAAAAAAAAAAGTCAGATCCAAACTTATATACCAACACATGTACTTTATATTTCCTATGTGGTCATTGAAGTCTTCTCAGGGTTTATCTTGTAGTCCTGTACATTATTCTGTAGTTCCTTTGTCTGTGTCATCCATGTGGATGAGTCACGGCCAATGCTTGACCAGATTGCTCTCTGTGAGAGTCTTAACCATCCAGCAGAAAAGCATAAATGTATAAAAATGAAGTATACATCGTGAGCCCATAATATTAAGCTGAGCTGTAAATGGATATGGTCGACAATTTCTTTGAATAACTCCCTATGGTTGCAGAATGCTGGACTGTGTTGGATTGTGGTGTCAAGTTCAAGAACCTAAGGTAGTTGAATGTCAATGGAGTGCCC
>PVKA01045025.1:0-15790 GCA_004027165.1 Ctenomys sociabilis
CAGTTCTTTCTCTTTTCATAGTAAATCTTGAAGTTAGGTAAGATTTATTATACTCCATTAACAAACAAAAGGAGACAAATTAATGGCTTGATGATATGGGCTGGTTGGGGGCAGATTAGAGGAGCCAAGAGAAGTTGTAATTGTTTGTATTCTTAGTATGGCATTCATTTTGGGAGAAAGACACATAAAATCTTGGTTTCTAAAAAGACAGTGTTATGGTCAAAATTTCTAGTTTCCTTAACAATAGGATATTTCTTTAACCATTACAGTAATTAATTTATTTCTATATCAATTTATTCAAATGTTATTATCAGTACTAATATAACTAACCAGATACTAAATTATTTGTTCAGATAATTATTTTTCTAGAAGTAAAACTTGGATATTGTTGAAATTTATTCAATATTTATTGATATAATAGGCACTGTGCTAAAAACATGATTGTTCCATCATATATATCAGTAAGATTCATAACAAAGTCAAACTACATTTTTATGGCTCAGGAAAATGATATAGTGAATTTCTCTTAATAGATGCATTTATGGTCATTGTACTAAAATAAATCAGAAAAAATAATTATTCAAGTAACTTGCTTACTTCCTTTCACTATGTATAGAATAAGTATAGTTTCAAAAATAAAATAATAAAATCCTGATGTTGATACATATTATGTATCTTAGACAAGTCATATAATTTGAATTATATGCGAACATGAATAATCTTGACTGAGAAAGAAAGTTGCATGCTTCTCACACACCCTAAGACACAACAGCATCATGTCATAAAAGTGTGATTACCATACTGATAATTTAGTTACCCTTTCCTGATTCCTTTTCTTAATGGAAAGAGGTTTTGAAACTTTGAACAAATGATTTCAAAGTTGTTTTATTAAATACAAACATAAATTAGTGAGATTTTCTAAGTAAAATATATTATTTATTTCCTTCCAGATGAAGGGATTTAAGTGAATTGGGACATTGCTTCTCTGCTACACCCTATGTGCAGTTGGTCATTTTTAACTACTAAATTTGTTGATAAATGCCTACTTTATAGGTTGCCATATGCTAAGTACTAAATATACAGAATATATGTATTTGCATATAAAAGAGGAAACAAAAATCCAACTATAAATGTATCTGTGAAGGGCTCATAATCTAAATTTATGATTGCAGTAGAGCATGTTCAGTGCTATAGATATGAGTGTTTCATTGGAGCACACAGAAGAGAGGAAGCTATATTTCTGTCATGATGAAATGCAGCACCATAAATATCTTTCATGTGGATGTCATTTCTTTCGTTTATTTTAAGCAGTAGTGATTGATCAGTTAACAAGATTAATATCATATTTAATATAAATGATTAAACTCAATCGTAGAATCATTGCATCATAGATGGGTTTGGAAAACATTTAGTCACTGTGAAGATCTGTAGAGACTATTAAAGTTCTTTCAGACAGATGGAAAGAGGAAAGCTTGTAGCAAAGAAAAAGAAAAGCACTAATAATGAAATCTCCAGTGGAATGTCTATTAAGAAGATAGTTCCAACAAGTCCTGAAATGACAAGGAAAATATTTTCTTGTTCAAGAAAATTAATCAGCATCCTAATGCTGATATATTCAATAGGTTCTGACATTCTTTTCTATCCCTCTTTCTATCACAGCAAAAGTCAAGATGCAAGCAATTTTGACTTCCAAAGAATGACTCTTATTAAATAAATATATTTTTCCTTGACTGAAAAATATTTTACATGAACTTTCTTGCCCTCAGAAACACACAACAACACATGCATGCGCGCACACACACACACACACACACACGCATGCATGCATGGACACAAACAGAGCTTTGCAAAAAAACTCACATGGTTCACCCCAATTTAGGAGTCAAGTACACTGAAAAGTTCACTGCACAAAATAACAGGGAAAAACGTTTTATTAATGCGAAAACATAGATGACAAATAATCCAGTCTTTTCCATGAGAAAGTTGTACAGTAAAAGGCATATTACTGGAAGTGAATTGATAGGACATAATAAGACAATGAAATAACAATTAAATTATAACAAATAAAGTCAGTCAATATCAATGGGCAAAATGCGAGTTACTTTTCAAAAGGCACTGAGAACTTTGACACACACCTTATCAATAAATCAAGTTGCAGCTCTAATATATAATATACCAAAGTTCATCAATTTTTAAATTTTGCTAGATGTTGCCATTATTGCTAAATTTCTTATGGCAGCTGGTTTTCCCTTGGGTAAAAATATTAAGAAGATTTGGAGTAATAACATTACCACAGCCCTACACTGAAAGAGAGGTCAGAAACAAAAGAAACAAACATTCTACTCTCAGTTAATTGGTAAGGCAAGATCTCAGGAGACACACAAAGCAAAAATCTCTGACACACAGAAATTATCCCAGAACAGATTTTTTCTACAGTTGCCTTGAGAGTAGTAATATAGATATTTACTAACAAAAATTTTACCAGGATTGTCACAGAAATGAAAATAAGGAGCTCTTTCTGAAATAGAAAATGACAAGACAATGCAGCAAAGTACAATATCAATCTTCCAACCAACCCAGAACAAGTCCTGAAGACGTCAACACAGAAAACACTGAATGTCACACACCCATAATATCTGAAAAAAATAGCAAATGAAATAAAGAAACAACTCCAAAGGGTATGGAGAAAAGCATATCAGAGATAATATTTAAGGCATAAAAGAATAACCAAAATGAAAGAATTACTGAACACATCTAAAAAACACATATTTATATGTGGAGATAGATATAAAAGTTGGGGCACACAGATAAAACTGATAGAAACCTTAAATGACCAATATAGGAAAAAAAAAAATAGAATGTATGAAGCAGATTCAAAGTTATATCCAGGATATTACAACTTTCATTGAAAGCTGGCAAACTGTCTGAGTGAAACTGAAGACAGATTTTCAGACCTTAAAGACAACATTGAAGCTAGCAATCATGAAAGGAAATATTTCTTTTCTGTTTTTATTTTTATTTTTTGAAGGAATTCTTAATAGCAACAAAAATTAGGAAATAGTAATTCAACAGTTACAATATGACAGAGAGATGACCAACATGAAATTAATAGGTATAAATGCAAGAGGGATCAACACAAACGACTTCCTAAGCGTGGGGAAAGAATCTTACATACAGTTAATTTAGCCATATGGACATCCAAATAGCATCACCTAAAATAAATATACGGACACTCATATAATAATCAATATCCTAGATATTCAGGATAAGAACTGCATATTAAAGGCTGTTACAGAAAACAAAGAGATCCCCTATGGAGGAATGTCCATCTGAATTGCATGTATTTCTTAACTCACACCACCAAGTCAAGCAGAGGTTGGAGTAAAGTATTTCAAGTCCTAAAATAAGAGAATATCAAACCCAAATTGATATATACCACAAAACTATTTTTCAAAATTAATGTAGAAGATGAACAACATAATACTAATATATAATAATGAGAAAGGAACAAAAAAAAAAACATAAAAAGAATATGGACTGAAGTAATAGCACAAAACTTCCCTAATATGGAGAAACAATGTGATATTTAGGTAACTGAGACATGTAGAACTCTAACTAATCCAACTCAATTAAAATGACACAGTAATCAAGATCCCAGAAATTTAGCACAAGATACAAATACAATAAGCTGCTAGAGAAAAGAAACATCATATTTAAATGAAAATATATCAAAATAACAGAATTCTCATTACAAACCATCAATTCAAGAAGAGCAAGGAGTGAAATATTTGAAGTCCTACAAGAAAAAAATTCTAACCCAGACTGATAAACCTAGTAAAACTCTCAAGTTTAATGGAAAAGTAAAATACTTCTATGACAAAGAATAGATAAAGAAATTCATGACAACAAATCAATTCTATAAAGTACTAAAATGCATTTTAGAAAAGTATCAAAATGACACAAATACAAGAAAGATCTCACCAAACAGGGCAAATAATTAAATACAGGAGAAAAGTGGGGAACCAAAAACAGGAAAATTACATAGCAAACATGTCAATACAAATCAAGTATAAACACCAAAGTAAATGGACTTGATATACCAATTAAAAGAAATAGATGGGCAGAGTGGATTAAGAAACAAAGTCCAACAACATAGTGTACACAAGAAACACATTTAACTTATAATGAAATTCATAGGATTAAAATGCAGAATGGAAAACAATACTACATGCTCCAGGAACTCAGAAAAAAGGACAAATAATTATCTTGTTTGGAGACAATTTGAACTTCAAACCAAGAACAATCGAAAGAGGTAAAGAAGAGCATTCCATATATTGCTTAGGAGAAAAACTCAAAAGGAAGAAAAAGCAGTCATAAATATGTATATACCAAAGGTGGGAGCACACACCTATGTAGGGCAAATTTTAATTGACAGGTAAAACTGAATAACCACTCTTAATAGGGAATCTTAAAATACACTTATGTCAAAAAGACAGGTCAACCAGAAAAAAATATTAGCATAGAGGTAACATAACTGAAACAAACCTTTGAACAAACAGTTTAGTGGGCATATAGAGTCTTCTGCAAAATAATATCTGAATACACATTTTTCAGCTGCACATGGAACATATTTTTTAAATACACCACATACTAGTCCATAGATCATGGTTAAGCAAATGCAAGCAAACAGAAATTATCCCATGCATATTATCTGACCACAATGCAATGAATCTGGGAAATAATGACAAAACAAACCACAAAAGCCCCATAAAGAAATTAAATAACATTCTTATCAGCAGCCAATAGTTTAGAGATGAAATTGTAAAATAAATTAAAAGATGGATACAATCCAACAAAAGTTCAAGCACAACTTACTGGAACTCATGGAATGCAAAGACAAAAGCACTCAGAGGCAAACTGAGCAGTAAACTCGCACATTAAGAAAACACATTGAGGGGTCCGGGAGTTGGCTCAGTGTAATAAGTGCTACGATGGCAAGCACAAGGACCTGAGTTCAATCCCTGGTTCCACAGAGAAAGAAAGAAAGGAAGAAAGGAAGGAAAGAAGGAAGGAAGGAAAGAAGGAAGGAAGGAAGGAAGGAAGAAGGAAGGAAGGAAGGAAGGAAGGAAGGAAGGAAGGAAGGAAGAAAGAAAGAAAGAAAGAAAGAAAGAAAGAAAGAAAGAAAGAAAGAAAGAAAGAAAGAAAGAAAACACAGTGAGCACAAATAACTACACTAATGTTGCACTTTAAGATTGTAGAAAAAGGAGAGCAAACCAAGGCCAAAGCACAAAGATGGGAAGAAATTATAAAGATTAGATTAGAAATTAATGCAACTCAGGCAAAGAAAACAATACAAGCAATTAATGAATTAAAAAAGGGTTATTTGAAACATTCAATAAGATTGATAATCTCCTTGCCAAACTCATAAAAGAGGAAAGAAAAAGATGAAATCCAGGCGATAAGAAATGAAAAGGGTGAAATTGCTACAGATTATATGGAAATTCAGAATGTCATCAACAGCTACTTTGAAAAGTTTTACTCTTAAAGAATCAAAAAAGAAGAAATGGAAAGATACCTCCATAAGTACAAATTACCAAAATTGAATCAAGAAAGTATAAAAACTCTGAATAATCCAATACTAGCCAATGAAAATGGAATAAGCATACCATCAGAGAAAAGTGTGGGCCATGTGGGATTCACAGAAGAATTCTCCAAGAAATTTAGAGAAAATTTAATCTCAATTTCTCTTTAATGAAATTGAAAAGGAAGTAATACTCCAAAAATCATTCCTGGTAGCAAGTATTATACTGCCACCAAAACCAGAGAAATATTCAACCAAAAAGAAAAAAGAGATTCACAGACCAATTGCACTCCTGCTCATAGATGCAAAAATCCTAAAATAATACTAGCAAATAGAGTTCAACAAGACATCGAGAAGATCATACACCACAACCAGGTAGGATTCATCACAGGGATGCAAGGATGTTCAATATATGCAAAGCTATAAATATAATACACTATATCCATACAGCCAAAAGCAAAATAAATATGATCATCTTAATTGATGCAGAAAAAGAAAGGCTGATGACAAAGCACAACACTCATCCATGATCAAAGCCTTATAGAAAATTACAATTGTTGCCCTCTACTTCAGTATGATAAAAACCATGTATGACAAACAGCCAACATATTTATAAGTGGAGAAAAATTTAAAGCTTTTGCTATCATATCAGGTATAAGACAAGGATGTCCTGTATCACAACTCCTATTGAATATACTTGTAGAATCATGAGCTAGAGCCATTAGAAAGGAGAGAGAAATAAATGGAATAATAATAGATAAATAAGAAGTTAAATTATCATCATTCATAAATGACATGATATTCTATTTGAAAGACTCAAAAAACTCCAAGAGGCTCCTAGAATTAATAAGCAAATTCAGTAACAGCAGGGTACAAAGTCCACACTGAAAAATCAATAGCATCCTTCTATACAAAAAACAAACTATATGAGAGAAATTAGAGAAAAATTATCCTTCACAATAGCATCAAAAATACATCAGAATTATTCTAACAAAGGAATTAAAGGATCTGTCTAATGAAATTTACAATACTCTGAAAAAAGAGACTGAAGAAGATTTCAGAAATGGATATTCCATGCCCCTGTATATGAACAACCAACATTATGAAAATAGTCACACTTCCAGAATTAATGTACAGATTTAATGCTATTTCTACCAAAATGCCATTAATGTACTTCACATATCAAGAGAAAAGATTATTAAAATTTATTTGGAACCAGAGAAGACCTAGAATAGCTGTGGCAATACTGAGGAAGAAAGACAAGACAGGGCACATTACAATTCATGACTTCAAATTATACTACAAAGATGTTGTTATAAAATCAGCATGGTACTGACAAAAACAAATTCCTGGGATCAGTGGAAGAGATTAAAGACACAGATAGAAAGAAAGCCACACTCAACCACCTAATGTTGGACAAAGGAGTCAAACACGTTCCCTGGAAGAAAAATAGCCTCTAACAAATGGTGCTGGAAAATCTGACTTGCAAAACACAAACAGTAATACTAGACACAAGTACCCAAGTCTTTTTCCATGTACTGAACTAAATTCAAAGTGGAGTAGAGATCTAAATGTTAAAACACAAACACAAAATCTACAGAAGAGAAAACGTTTTAGTTACTTTTCTCTTATTGCTGGGACAAATACCTGACTCTCAAAATGAGGGCAGGAAAGGTTTATTTAGGAAACAGTTACTGGAGAGATCAAGACACTGCAGGAGAGGCTTGAGCACTGCTGTGTCCGGGACCACCCTCTCCACATATCTGAGAAAGTGCAGGCTAGCCAGTTTAATGGTTTCCACCTCTCTGGCCCTGACCCTTGGGCCACACTGTGGTCCTCTGGCCATGCCCTCAAGCCACTCATTAGTCCTCCTCCAGCCATATCTGCCCCATAATCTACATGAGGCTTTGGAAGATCAACTAGACACAAACCATAATATTCCTCTCCTGGATCCCCAAAGTCTCATGTACATCCCTTTGTTCAAGGCACTTTAGTTCATCTCTAAGAGTTGCTGAAGTCCTAACAGTTTCAGCATTTCTGAAAAGTCCTAGTCAAAAGTCTCCAAGATCCAAGGAAAACTCTCAAATGTGAGTCCCTGTACAAATACAAGGTTATATACATCCAGCATTAAAAGGTGCAAAATAAACATTGACATTTTAAAAGGTGTACACAGAAGAATAGAAACCATTGGCACAAAAAATAGTCAAAATTCCACACAGTAAACATTAAGTCCTGTAATTCCATGTGGAACATCCAAAGCAGTCTCTGGAAAATTGTGAAATCCATGTGGCTTTGCCTCTGTGGCACTTCTGGTGGGTGTAGTTCCCATGGCTTCTCTCTTAGGCCACCTATGCCCCTTCTTTGCAATTTCAGTGAGGTGATCCACGTTACTGGCTTTTCCAGATTTCTGGTGTTCCCACTGAATAAGCTTCTCACTCACAGATTCACACACCGCCCTCTCAGGGTCACACTGCCTGGCCACCCATGCCTTCTTGTGAAATCGAGCTGGAAGCCTTCTTAACCTCAGAAGGTTTTGCGTGCACCTGAACCAATGCCAAGTGGATAATGCCAAGGTCTGCTGCCAGCTGGAGCAGTAGCCAGGCTTTTCTCTCTCTTTGATGCAGAGATCAAGTGCCTGGATGGCTGAGCATTCTGACCCTGATTTTGAGGAACAAACTCTCTATGTCAGTGCCATTTTGTAATCTGGTGTGGCAGCCACCTTCATTCTGGATCATGTGGCTCTGTGGCTTTCTCCCCAACGCAGTCCCTGACCCTTGCCTTGCTATTCTGAGGTTTCAAACAGTGAGAATCTGCCACCTCCTGTGGTGCCTTGAGGACACCTTTTCTATTCTTCTATTCCTCCTGGGAAATGGAGATCTCAGCTCTGTCAGCGTGGTGCATAACCTTCCTGGCTCTTTCTTTCTGGCCAAACTCACAAGATTTTAAATCATTCTGCTGGGATATTTGCTCTTCATTCTTAACATATATTTGAATTGGATTTCCCATGCCACTGCCATAATATTTGACTGCTTTGAGATTTCCTTAGAGAGATTAGTTAGTCCTCCATGTTCACTCTCAGTGTCAAGCACAGTCTCTGGACACAGGCAGAATTCAGACAAGCCAAAACACAAATGATCTGGAATCTGCAGTCCAACAACCAATTCAGTCCTTCCTAGCAGAATCTTTCCCAGCCTGGTCTTTAACAGGTCAGCTTTCTATCAGTCTTCTGATCTGAGCTCTGACCAGAGACTCCTCTACAGAACAGCTGAGGCTGTTCCAGCATTTCTGTTATAGGCAACATCTCCAAATGTTTCTTATCTCTTCCCATCAGCCATTCCCAAAGGCTGGTAATGCACATGGACATATTTAGTCACAGCAATGACCTCACTTCTATAGTACCAAGTTTTGTTTGAGTTTCTCTTCTCACTTTGCTGAGACAAATACCCAACACTTAAAATAAGGGGAGGAAAGATTTATTCAGCTCACAGTTACTGGAGGTTTCAAGACACTGCAGGAGAGGCTGCAGTGCTTCCACGTCCATGATGACCCTCTTCACATCTGGAGAAAGAACAAGCTAGACAATTTAACAGTTTGTGCCTCTCTAGCCCCTCCCCTCAGGCCCTTCCTTGGCCCTCTGGCCCCACCTCTCAAGCTACTCGTTGCTCCTCCAGCAATGTCTGCCCCATAATTGACATAAGGTTTTGGAGGGACAAGTAGACACAAACAATAACAGTAAGTGGGAATCTTGAAGACATAGAATTAGGTAAATAGTTCAAGAACAAAAACCAAAGTGCACAGGAAATACGTCAAAAAATCAGTAACTGCTACATCATCTTATTGAGAAGTTTCTGCAACTTGAAAGGATTCACCAATAGAGTGAAAGACAATCCATATATTTGGAAACAATCTTAACCAAAAATCAGTCAGACAAATGTCTTCTATTTGGAATATGTAAAGAACTGAAAAAAAAATCCCAATCCCAAGTTGAGTATCTTAAATGCATATACAATTCTCAGAGGAAGAAACACAAGGGAAAAATAAATACATGAAAAAATATTCCACAGCCCTGACCTTTAAAGAAATGCAAATAAAAACAACACTGAGATGCCATCTCAACAAGAATGAATGGCTATCATAAAGAAATCAAGTAATAACAAATATGCGAAAGGCTGGGGGGGGGGAGGCAGCATTCTCCACTGTTGATAGGGATATAGAGTGGAACAACTACTATGAAAATCAGCATGGAGACTCCGAATAGAACTAAGACTGGAAATCTCATTTCAATTCAAACTGGCTAGTCCCCTCATAGTTGTTTTCCCAAAAGAACTGAAACCAACATATCATAGTGGTATAGGTACACCCATTTCTATAGTAGCACAATTTGTCAGAGCCAAGTCTTAAAAACAGCCAAAATGCCCATCACCCAAGGAATTCATGAAAAACATGTATTTTTATAAAAGGGAGTATTCCTCAGTTATAAAGAAGGACAAATTTTAAGCCTTTGTAAGTAAGTGGATGCAACTAGAGGCTATACTCATCAGCGAAATAAATCAGACCCACATCTGTAAACTTTGTGTTGCCTCCCTACTGTAAGATTGTGAAAGAATAAATGAAAGCTGAATGGTATAATAGTTATAGTAAACTACAAAGAAACTAAACATTAGGTTTAAACAATGAAGATGAGGGAAAGGAAAAAAGATAGGACAAAAGGAATGGGAAAAACTAATGCAAGTGTATATGCAGGATGGCAGTGATATTGTATTAATAATTTCTCCCAGTTTCTAGAAAATAGCATGTTAATGTTTAGTATTTTCATTTCACTTTGACTAACTCTGTATGCAGATATCTGTCATCTGAGCAGCTTAAATTGAGGATAGCAATGTATAATACAAAAACTATGGCTGAATACCTCTAATTTTGGTCTTCTAAATGTGTACCATTTCTAAAGTGTTATCCATTACCATTAAATATATTTAAAAATAAATGTTATTTATTTATTTATTGTACTTTAGTAAGGGTCTACAGGGTCTTATTATGTAGATCGGACTTGTAGTGATCTGCCTCCTAAGAGCTGGGATTACAGGTGCATGCAACCACACCCAGTCTCAAGCAACATCTCAGCGTGCCCGGGGAAGGGGCCTGCATGGTACTCTGGGGATCAAACCTCTGAACCATCCATCTGCCTAAGCAGGAATTTTAATCCAATGAGCTATTTGGCTGGGCCCTAAGAATAAATTTAAAAAATATATAAAAGTAAGATAAAAAATTAAGGTTTATTGAAAACAAGCATTAATATTTAATTAATTATCCAATCTTGCATAGCTATATCCATTAATCTTAGCAACATATTTGATGACAAATATAGGTAATACAGCCAGCATTGTTAGTTTGCTATTCTTTATTTTGAAATGTGTAACGTAGTGTTCTATGCTAAAATGTACTTAATGTAGATATAAGATTCTGCCAAGACAAAGAAATACTAAAGAAATTCATGACAGTCAGAAAAAGCTACAAAGATTACGGAAAGATATTCTAGAAAGAGATTAAAATTACCACAACTTCAAGAGCAAGGACAGAATGAAACCACCATACAGGGCAACCAATTAAACACAATATAAAAGTAGAGAACCAATAGCAGAAAAATAACATGACAAAGGAAAGTCAATATATATCATTTATATGTATCATTCTAACTGGCTTCAGTTAGCCAATTGAATGAAACAAACAGGGAGAGTTAATCAAGAAACAAAGTTCAAAAATATGCTATATACAAGAAACATATTTAAACCAAAATTAAATTTATAGACTGACAATCAAAGGATAGAAAGCAATATTCCATGTAACAGAAACTCCAAAAAGGCCGGAGTAGCTATTCTATTCACAAACCATATAGAGTTCACACCAACCTGATTGAATGACATAAAGAAATCAACTGCATACTTGTTAGGGAAAATCTTCAAGAAGAACAAATAACAATCATAAATATGCATGCACCAAAAATGGCAAAACACAGCTTTACAAAACAAATTTTAATGCACTAGAAAAATCAAATAATCAATAACACAATACTAACAGGGAACTTAACACTCCATTGTCACAAAGGCATACATCAAGTAGACAAAAATAGGCAAACATGTTGCAGAGCTGAACTATACATTTGCACAAGTGGATTTAATAGATGTTCATTCAGTATTTCAAACACAACATCAGAATGCACATTTTTTTGAGTTGCACATAGGACCTTGTCCAAAATATACCACATACTAACCATGAAACACATTTCCATGAATACAAGTAAACTGAAATTATCCCTGCATTTTATCTAACCATAGCACAACAAAACTGGAAATTAATGACAAAAGAAACTGCAAAAAAATCCATAAACACATGGTAATTTGATGATACTCTTCTGAACAATAGATCATTGCACAGAGATTTGGAGATCTCACAGTCAAAGTCACCCCTTTAGATAGCAACAGTAAGCACTGGAAGATATTTGACCCATATATGCTGAAAAAAAGGCATTTGATATTTTTCTGCACGTGTGCATGGCCTACGTACCCACTTGAGCCAAAATGGAATGCAGAGGGAGACAACTTGAGGTTATACAGAGTAAGGCATATTGAGACACTGAATGTGAATCAGAATTGGAGTTTTAGGACCACTTTCATATCTCAGAAAGCTGGCCTTCAACGCAATGTCCAGCTGATTCTGACACCAGCTCTTTAATGCTGGAAAGAAGTATAAACTCTGGTGACATTGTGAGCTTTTCTGACATCTTCCACTCTAATGAACAATATTTCAGGAAACTAGAGGAGCTAAAGACTGCTCACATAGAAACTATGGCAAAATTAGAGAAAATGTACCAGAATAAATTACACATAAAGGAATTTTAGCCCGTGACCATCAGCAAAGATGTTCCTAGCAACTCTTCCAGTTTGGTATCAGAAAATAACTCTTGTTGTCCTGTTGCATTAATGACATCACTTTTGAAGCCTGAGTTAGGCCAGTCTTCCTCCTTGCATACTTCTTCATGTGAAAAAGAGCTGCTCAACCTATAAAAACAAAGCATGCTTGGAAAATCAAAATGATAAAATGCAAAGGAGCTCATCATTAAGATGTGGAAACAGTTTTGTGTTGAACATTACATTCAGGGTGAAGATACTGACTTACAAGTAAATGAAAATCAAGAAAGAAACCAAAGGATGGGTGCCAACAATTACAACACCTGTACAAATTTTAAATGATGATTAGAGAACAGAAGAAGAAACATGAGGCCATGAAATCTAAATCAGATGTCAAAATAGAACAAAAACAAAGATTCAGAGTGTAAGAAGAAATTCCAAGTCAATCCAGTTCCTCTGAATGTCCTCCTTCTTCTTTATCATGAGCTCTTAGCAAAGAACAGAAAAGGGATAGGAAGGAGAAAAACAAAGAACCTCTTTTGGCCTTATAAAATCCATTTACATTTGTTTCAAGGAACAAACAGAAGCAAGCAGCCCAGAGAAAGCAACTGAGAAACTGTTTCAAGTGTAAAAAGTAAACATCGATTTAAAGCCAGACCTATACCTCGATGTACTTATGATTCAGCTACCAGCCACAAGTTAAAAGAAAACTGCTTAGAAATAGTAGGATACAGCTGAGAGCACAGCTCTTACACAGTTCTTCCCCTCTATTTTACAGAACAGGTTACAAATATGTCAGGAACCCCTGGTGTCCTGAGCAGGTTGGGAAATTAAGGAATAAACACAGGATCAGGTCCCAGACTTCTGCTGTTGAAGACCTTGCTGAGGAGTATAAGAAATTCCTCTCAGAACACAAGTGTCCACAACTCTCAGCAGTCCAAAACCACTTGATCTTCATGTTGCTTCGAGTGAATCTACTGAGAGGAAGAACAATTTGGCAGATGAAGAAAATTTGAAACAGACACGTTATACTCATCTTTCTCCAAGAAATGAAAGTGCAAAGTCTGCCTTATGGCTGCAGGTGGCCAGTGCCCACAGTCCTCCAGAGCACAGGAACAAGCTATCAGGAGGTCACTTGAGGAAACAAAAATGTTTGAAGAATAAAGAAATTGGATCTTAAAGAAGCAAAGAATGAAGGAATTACAGAAACTTCAGGAAACCAGGGATAAGGATCATGATCCACATCATAGTTTAGCTCAAATGTCTAAATCCAAAGTAAAATATGTCAGAAAGAGTGAAAAGGAAAGGATGAGAGAACTAGAAGAAAGAGAAGAAAAATTAAAACTGAGGCCTCTGCTATTGGAAAGAGTTTCTCAGAAAAAAAGCAAGAATGACAGCAGAAAAGCACTGTTCTTTTTTTTTCGGGGGGGGGGGTGTTAGGATCTACAGGGTCTACAGGCTCTCACTGCATAGATCAGACTCAGAGTGATCTTTCAATTTACAGTCTCTCAAGTGCAGAGATTACAGGCCTGTGCTGCCAACCCCAGTCTCAATCACTCTCAATCACTCTCTCAGCACGCCCAGAGGTGTGGGGCTGGCACAGTGGGCCAGGGGATTGAACTCAGGGCCACTGAGTCTGCCTAAATAGGAGTTTTAATCTGCTGAGCTTTTTGGCTGGCCATTAGAAAATCATTATTCTAACAAACTGAAAGCACAAGGAATATCTGATGAGTTGTTTCAAAGAAATCCAAAAGAAGAAAATTATTTGAGCACTACAGCAATCAAGAGATGAAAAGTTTCACTGAAGACAAAGAAAGCTTTAGTGAAGGAAAAAATAGAAGAGAGAGAATGGAGGAGAAAATTATTTTATTGATACCAACAGTGAAAGACTCTTGGAAGAATGCAGAGGAAAATGACGAAGAGGGTGAAGAAGTATCTGGTGAAGGATACAATTGCACTAGCAATTGTGTCCTGGTACTGTGTGCAGTGACCACACCTGTGATGCAAGGACATCTGTGTACATAGGGCTTGTACACAAAGGCCTTACAGTGGAAGAAGGCTGAATCCAAATGATTGGAGATTTAATCAGCTAGAGTAAATCTTTCCCTGTTTTGGGGGGTTTTGTTCATTTGTTTGTTTTAGAATTGCAACAATAGAATTAACAACAAAGTAAAAAGACAACACAAAATTTTTGAAAAAAAATCTTAATAAGCACTCAGACAAAGGTTTGCTCTGTAGAATATATGAGACCTAAAAAACATTAGCACCCTGAAATTTAAAAATCATCTGAGATGAACACACACTTCTTAGAGGATGAATTTAAAGAAGCGAATAAATACATGAAAAAATTCTCTACATGACTAGCCATCCATGAAATGCAAATTAATCCAACCTGAGATACCATCTCACCCCAGAAAGAATGCCTATCATAAAGAAATCTCCCAGAAACAAATGTTGGAGAAGCTGTGGGGAAAAACAACCTTCTTCACTGCTGGCGGGAATGTAGACTGGTGAAAACATTTTGGAAATGTGTGGAGATTCCTTAAAATAATAGGACTGGAAATCCCATCAAACCAGCTACCATCCTACTTCTAATTTTCCTAGAGACCTGAAAATTTCATATTGTAGTAATATATGCATACCTATGTTTATAGTAGCACAACTTATGATAGCCAAATCTTGCAAACTATCAAGATGCCCAGCACCTGAGGAATGGATGAAAGAGATGTTGTGCTTTTATGCTATGGAGTACTATTCATCTATAATGAATGATAACCTCAAAGCCTTTATATAAGTGGATGCCTCTTGAAGATACACTCATGAGTGAAATAAACCAGTCCCACATGTACAAATATGGTGTAGTCTCCCTAGTACAAGAACTCAAAGGAAGAAATAAAAATAGAAAGTCATAACACAATTAAAAGGAAAGTGAGAACTTGAGGATTAGACAATGAAGGGAGGTCAATGTGCAAAGTTACGAAATATGACAGGGGCAAAGTCATACATTCATATGTACAACATGTGTAAGGCAATGGTTCTGAGAATCTTCAGCATGTTTTTGAAACCAGCAGTTAATTGGTATGATTCTCACCCTGACTAAGTATATGTGCTGATACATGTGAACTAAGCAACTGCACTGAAGAAAGGAATGTGTAATGGTAGTGTCATGCTTGGTATGCCTGCCATTCTGTTCTTCAAATTATGTACTCATTGTCATGACATACCAATTACTGCCATACTGTCTTTCAAGTAACATACTGTCTTTCAAGTAAATGTTTGTTTTTTTTTTTTTTTTAAAAAAAAA
>PVKA01045026.1:0-15777 GCA_004027165.1 Ctenomys sociabilis
GAAAACAAATTCCAGCCCAGACTACTATACCCTGCAAAACTCTCTATCAAGTTTGATGGAGAAATGAAATACTTCCATGAAAACAACAACTAAAGAATTTCATGATGACACAGGCTACTGAAAGATGTTCCAGAGAGGGATAAAAATGACCAAAATTCCACGAATGAGAACAGAAGGAACCCCCAAAATAGGGCAAACAATTAAGCATAGGATAGAAAGGAATAAACAACAGTAGGCAAATAACATATCAATCATAAGTCAACACATTTCAATTATAACCATCAATGTAAATGTATTCAATTCACCAATTAAGAGAAATAGACTGAAACAGTAGATTAAGAAACACACTTAACTCAAACAGATATTCATAGGGTTAAATTCAAGGGATAGAAAACAATACTACATGCCCCAGCACCTGAGAAAAAAGCAAGGGTAGCAATCTTGTTCTCCGACAGTCTCAACTTCAAACAAAGAAGGATCACATGAAATAAAGAAGAAAACTATATATTGTTTAGGGGAAAAATTCAAGAGGAAGTGGTAACACTCATAAATATCTATGCATCAAACACAGGAGCACCCAACTGTATAAGACAAATCTTAATGGACATGAAAAATCTAATATCGAAGACCACAATCTTACCAGGAGTCCTTAACGCCCCCTTATCTTAAAAAGATAGGTCAACCAGAACTCAGCCAGACTTTGGAACAAATGGACTTCATGGACATGTACAGAGTGTTCCACCCAAACACATCCGAATACAGATTTTTTTCAGCTGTACATGGGTCATTTTCTAAAAGAGACTACATACTAGTCCATAGGTCCTGCTTAAGTATATGCAATAGAACAAAAGTTATCCTATACATATTATCTGACCACAGTGCAATAAAACTGTAAATAAATGACAAAAACATCCCCTAAATACAAAGAAATTAAACAACACCCTACTCAGCAATCATTGGGTCACAGACGACATTAAACAAGAAATTCAGCTAGACTATAGCGTGACCTTAATTCTTTTGGGAAAGTACCTAAACAGCAACAGCTGGGTGAAATAGAACCTCTGATTTTAGTTTGCTGATGCTGATGAAGTTAGAAATTAAAAAGCACCATAACAGAAATGAAGATTTCTTAGGGAATAGCCCAGAAAAAAATAGCGAGCCTAACTGAATACCTTTTTTTTTTAACCAGGAAATACATAGCCTAGGTGACATATCAAAATGTACTGCATTCTTATTACTGGTAGTAGTGTCTTTGGAGAATCAACAAAGGCAAATGGGTTTTGAAGAGAAGTCAAGGGCAAGTAAGATAGCTCAGTGGACTGATGCACCTGAACACAACACTCACAATATTCAAGATTCAACTCCAAATTACTCACAATAAATGAATCAGGAAAACACCATGTGACATGAAGTATAGAGCAAGAAAAATATGCTAACTAAAGATTAAGCCAGATGGAAGAAGTTAAAGGAGCTATCATCATTATGCTCCAGGACAATAAAAAGACTGAACAACTCAACATTTCAACAAAGAAATTGAAAATGTACATTTAAGAGATAAAAGTCACAATGGCTGAGAGGAATAAAATATCAATATATGTATTAAAACCAAAGTGGAAGTGGCACAAGTCACTGAATTTAAGGTACATCAATGAAAGCCATCTGGTATGAATATGAAAAATCAAGGGTGAAATAAAAATGAACAGAATCCATATTTGTTGGGGGAAAATATCTCATGATCTAACATACAGATAATTTAAGTTCCAGGGAAAAAGATTGAAAAAACTACTAAAAACTGAGTGAAAAAAATACAGAAATTTAATAAGCTTGGTGAAGCCCAAATGGAACAGTTTTTTAAAAAATGACTAGGAATATCTTGGCTAAGCTGCTGGAAAAACATTATGATGTGCCTTCAAACCCCTTATTCATCAAATCTGACACCATGAATTTGGCTCTTACTCCAAATTCTCTGACCGTGAAAGGTGATCCTACAGCAATTCAGTGCATCACGTTTGCATGATCATGCTACTGAAGACACTGGCAAAGGAGCACTTTCAAAGCTGCTTTAGAAAATGGTAAAAATGAAAGAAATGTGTTCAAAGCAAGAGGGAATATTTTAAGATGAATTAATGATAGTGTATCTTAGATTTTTTAAATCTAGGCACATATTGTATTTTTTATCCTCAGAAGCTGACAGATAGAATCTCTAAAAAAAAAAAAAAAAAAAAAAAAAAAAAAAAAAAAAAAAAAAAAAAAGTTAGAAATTAAAAAGCACCATAACAGGAATGAAGATTTCTTAGGGAATAGCCCAGAAAAAAAATAGCGAGCCTAAAAATATGTCAGTCAAAACTTTGCAAAGTGAAATACACAGAGAAAAAAGAATTTTTAAAAAAGAAAAAGAAATTAACCAAAAGAGAATTAGCTATGACTATGGAACAAATTATCAAACTTACAACTTACAGGCAGTTAGATATAAGAAAAAGAAAGGGGAAAAAAAAGAGCAAAAGAAAATTTAAATAGCAATAGCCAAGAATTTTTTAAAATTGGCCCTCATCCATCCCTGCCTCTGCCGGCCAAAGTCTGCATATGAATTCCTGGCGCTAATCTAGGGCTGCAGGGTGTGTCCCGCTAGGCGAGTGTGTTGTCTGGGACAGCGGAGTGCAAGGAGCAGCGGACAGAGAAAAATCGACTCACAAGAGAGAATTCTAACACCTTCGTGCAGCAGAGAACCATGTCATTTTTCTACCCCACAAAAGAGGGTAAAACAAAAAAGCCTGAGAAGGAAACCAACAGCAGCAGCGGAGAGATGAGCCGCCTCCACAGGTGGCACTAAAGGAGCGGAATGGGGTGGCGCCTGAGAGCGACTCTCCAGCGAGACGCCAGGGCAGAAGGCAGCCAGGGTCTTGAGCAGTGAAGAGGAGGAGGAGGAGGATGAACCCTCAGTCTCACTGAAGATCAGGCCGGAAGCCAGGGCCAGCCTCTCCACAGGGCCTTCCAGCCCTGCCTCGTGTCCCAAGGACAGCCCTGCCTTCTCAGGCACCTCCCCCATGGACCTCTCTCTGTCAGGAATACCGAAGAATCTCGCAGCTTGGAAACAGCTCCCAAAACGGGTCATTCAGGATGTCCTGGGAGATCAGAGGATGAGGGCAGAGAAGCCGTGAAGAGGAAGATGGAGAAAGAAGCAGAGAACTCAGCATAGATGCCAGCAAAGACAAATAGTGTTTCCACTCCGCAGTACCCAGACGCAGGAGCCACAGGGAAAGAGCCACAGTGCTCCTGCCCCCCAGGGACCCCAGGACCCTCAGCAGCTTCTTCACATCCTGGAAGCTACCAGTCAAAACCGAAGTGAAAGAAGAGCCGTCAGGTACTCCGGGAAAGAAGGAGGCCAAGGGACCACTGGGCCCAGGGAGCTTCAATCCCACCAAGAACAGCTACCACCCCATTGAGGATGCCTGCAGGAGGCAGGGCCAGAAGGTCCCTTACCTGGCGAGAAGATCGAGAAAGTTTCTGCTCGACTCCAGGAGGTGGAGATGCTGAGCAACTTGCTGCGCTCTGTGGTGGCCCTGTCCCCTCCAGACGTGCTCCCTGTCCTCTACCTCACCCTTAACTGCCTTGGGCCTCCTCAGCAGGCCTGGAGCTAGGCGTTGGTGATGGTGTCCTTCTCAAGGCAGTGGTCAGGACCACAGGCCGGCAGCTAGAATCTGTCCAGACTGAAGCTGCTGAGAAGGGCGATGTGGGACTGGTAGTTGAGAATAGCCGCAGAACCCAGAGACTGACGCTACCACAGCCCCTCTTACCACTGCTGGGGTTTTCACTGAGTTCCAGGACATCACTCGGCTTACCAGCAGTGCTTCCATGACCAAAATGATGAACATCATCGAAGGCCTCTTCGTTACCCGCTGCCATTCAGAAGCCAGGTTCATTGTCAGAGCCCTGAGTGAACGTCTGCACCTTGGGTTGGCCGAGCAGTCAGTGCTGGCTGCCCCTCCCAGGCTGTGAGCTTCCCTCTCCCAGGCCAACAATTCCCTCCAGCTGTGGTGGATGCCAGGAAGGGAAAGACTGCTGAGGCCAGAGAGTCGTGGCTGGAGAAGTAAGCCATGATCTGGAAGCAGACGTTCTGCGAGGTTCTGACCTGGACCTAATCATTCCCATGCTGCTGGAGCACTGCCTGAAGCGTCTCCTGCAGCACTGCGGGCTGAGCCCAGGGGTCCCTCTGAAAGCCATGTTGGTTCATCCCACTCGGCATCAGTGAGGTCCTGAAATGCTTGGATGAGGCAGCCTTCACTTGTGAACACAAATACGATGGGCAGAGGGCACAGATCCACATCCTGGAGGGCGGGGAGGTGCAGATCTTCAGCAGGGATCAGGAAAACAAGAAAGTACCCCAACATCATCAGCTACCTCCCCAAGATTAAACTTTCCTCAGTCACATCCTTTCCCCTGGACACTGACACTGTTGCTTGGGACCTGGAAAAGAAGCAGATCCAGCCGTTCCAAATGCTACTTGCCAATGGAAGGAAGTGATGCAGCCAAGATCCAGATGCAGGTGTGTCTCTGTGCCTTTGGCCTCATCTACCTCAATGGAAGATCTCTGGTCCATGAGCCCCTGTCAGTATGCCAGCAGCTGCTCCAGGAGAGCTTTGTAGAGACAGAGGGTAAGTTTGTCTTCAACATCTCCCTGGACACCAAGGACACAGAGCAGACCACTGAGTTTTTGGAACAGTTGGTGAAAGACTCCAGTGAGGGACTGATGGTGAAGACTTGGATATCGATGCCACCTACAAGATCGCCAAGAGGTCGCACAACTGGCTAAAGCTGAAGTTGTCGGTGACAACTGGATCTGGACCTTGTGGTGATCTGCACCTCCTGGGCCAGGGAAAGCGGGCCACTGCTAGGGGGTTCCTGCTGGCTGCCTATGATATGGAGAATGAGGAGCTGCTGGCCATATGCAAGCTTGGCACAGGCTTGGGTGATGAGCAGTAGGAACAGCATTACCAGTGCCTCCAGGCCCCGGTGCTGCCCACCCTAGGCCCTACATGTGGGCAGATGGTGCCATGGCACCTGACCACTCACTGGCTGGATCCCAGCACTGTGTGGGAGGTGAAGTGTGCTGACCTCTCTCTCTCCTCCATCTACCCTGCAGCCCGGGATCTAGTGGACAATGAGAAGGGAATCTCCCTTTGATTCCCTCAGTTTATTCACATCTGTGAAGATAAGAAGCCACAGGAGACTACTACCAGTGTCCAGGTGGCCTGTCTATACCAGAAGCAAGGCCAAATTCAGAACCAAGGCACTGACTCAGGCTCTGACAATGAAGACTTCTACTAAGTCTTTGTGCTCCAGGGCCCAGGCAGAAGTGAAGGAGACCCAGAGATGTGGAAGATCTTGTGCTGGGCCCATGATTCATTTGGTCACTTCTTTCAATAAATAATTATCAGACAAAAACAAATTTTCAAAATTGATGGCAGATACAAAACCATAGACTGGAAGGCTCAGATAAATACAAAAAAAAAAAAGAAAGAAAGAAAGAAAAGAAAAGAAAACAAACAAACAAAAACAAACCTGGAACAAGGCTACATCACATTCAAACTCTGAAGAATCAGGAACAAAGGAAATACTAGAAGATACTAGGACAAAATACTACTTTAAAAAGAAATAAAAAGGTATTTCATCAAAAGCTATGCAGTCAAGAAATAAATGAAGTAAAATATATAGTTTTTAAGGTACAAGAAAAACCTACCTAGAATTCTATATGTAGTGAAATCACCCTTTATCTATTCAACTTTTCACTAAAAATGGCTATCCACAGAAAGTTTTTCTTTCTTTATTTCTTTCTTTCATTCATTCTTTCTTTCTGTGTATTTGGTACAGGATCTCAGTATTTAGCTTGGACTCACAGTAAACCTCCTGTTTTCAGCCTCCAAAGCCCTGGGATTACAGGCATGCACCACCATGCTGTGACTCAGTCACCAGCTCAGCAAACCTGGGTGTGGGGCAGAGCAGCATGTGATGCCAGGAATCCAACTCTGGTCCCTGTGCTTGCCTAAGCAGGCATGTTAGTACACTGAACTAAATCGCTGGCCCTTACAGAAAGTTCTTAAGACTTTTTTTTACTTTTAAAGTCAGGATCTGATTCAATGTGGCACTAGGGTGATAATCGAGGAGGAGCTTCAGGTGGAGTAGAGAATGTGAACTCAACAGAGGCAGGAAGATGCAGGAAGCAGAGAATACCTCAAGTAGAAACCCAGGGGAATGCTCAGATTCTCAGAGAAAATCGTGGTGGAAAACCAAAACTTTCTAACCAGGGCAAGTGGAAGCTCAAGGTAATCTTCAGGAGTTGGACAACTCCCAAGCAATGTGTGAATTGTATTCAAATATAATTTTTTTAAAAAATTACTCACCTGAACTGAATTTGCATTCAACAGAATTCGAGGCATATTATTTGATACCAGTTTGCAGGAATATGCTACAGAGAAAAAAATAAAGAAATCATAGTTGAAGATTCAATGTCTTCTATGAGCACCGAAAAATAAATCATTTTATATTCTTCTTTCATCATATTTTCTACCATATATCTGTTTCAAAGCCCACTAACCTACCACAAGAACTGAGTATGACATAGAGGGAAAAATAATTAAAATTTTGGTTCACTTTAATCTCAGCATGCAACTTATATAAAAATAGTTTTTAGGGTGAACATTACTTATGAATCAATGCTTATTTATTCTTATGGATTTTAAATTGTATTATCTTTCTATACATGAGCTTATATTCTCATTCTATAATAATTCCAAGTCTTTAAGGAAGTAAAATTCTGTTGTATCAAGTTGTTATCTCAACAAGATTATAACTAGTATATTAATGAAATCCTAAGAAATAAAACAACAACAAAAGAGGATGGGCTTGAGGAAGGACTGTAAAATAAAAATTATTCTGGCCAGGCATGGTGGTGCATGCCTGTAATCCCAGCACTCAGGAGGCTGAGGCAGGAGGATTGTTGTGAGTTCGAGACCAGCCTGAGCTACAAAGTGACTTTAAGGCCAGCCTGAACTGCATAGTGGGACCCTGTCTCAAAAAGACAAAAAAAGAAATAAATAACATAAAATAAAATAAAATAAAAATTATTCTGATAGCTAAAATGATAAGGAAGTCTTTATTCAGGACTACTGCAATAGGCCAGAGAAATCAGGTTTGACACAAAAGGAAAGTGAGAATCTATAAATGGGTAGACTGAAGGGAATTGGTGAATGGAAATTCACTAGGAGAGACATAAGAAGATTCTTGCTCAAATAGAATTCTTCTGGAAGGAAATCCAAATATAGAAAATGATCAGATATTCTGATATCTGATCAGATATTCCAGGTGATCATTAAAGTTAACTTAGAAGATAACAAAATGTATATATTTCGATAACAAAATGGTCCTTTATTCATATTCCCCTATCTTGTTTTGTTTTGTCAGCTGTATTTGAAGAAATCTTTAAAGGACCTTTTCATACATAATGCCGGACCAAAGATTGTAGGTACTTGAATTCAGCAAAATAACTCCATATAAGTCAATGGTAGTATATATGTATATGTAAGACAGTTAGGATAGATACACAGCTACTTTCTCTTAGTTCATTGAGAAGAAAGGTTTGTACTAACATTGTTTAGATAAGGAATCATGTCAGCATCTTGTCTTTTGAATAACTACAAAGACAATGATATGAGATGTATTAATTATTGTAACTGTCCTACTAACCTGTTTTGAAACTGTTTCAGTGCTACTTTGCTTTTTTTCACATTAAAATGAATTTAAAAAAAGAAGAAGATAACAAAATAAACCAACTTAGAATTCTTGCTAGGTATGCCAAAGACGAGGTCAAGATCCAGGTCAAAGGGGCCAGGGAGATAGCTCAGTACAATAAGTACCTGCCTGGTAAATGCAGGGTTCTGAGTTCAATCCCCAGTACACACACACAAAAAAAAAAAAAGATCCAAGTCGAAGTTTGGTTATCAAACAAAAAAAAAATAGTTCTCAGAAAATTTAGTCAAGGAAAGTCCTTGAAACCTCCAATACAAAATTATACCTGTAAACACAGGAAAGACTCCCCTGACACAGCTGAGCCTTACCTAACTGTATAGCAGCACCTTCATGCAAATACATAGTCATCTTGAAGCAAATGGAACAGACTTTGAGAAGCTAAGGGATACCTACTTTCTTTTCCACTCAAAATCCAAAGGGTCAGGATTGGAAAGATTAGATAAACAAACAGAATTAACCCAATTAACCCTGCTAAGCAAAGTAAAGACAGTAGTGCTTTGGCTGTAGGAATATAGCCCTGCAAATGCTGAGCAAAGTAGGTCATTTACCTACCTTCTTACTCTTTCTATTTTTGTCTAAGAATTAAGGCTATTCTACTGAGACAGTATCTGTACATGAAACTGCATGTGTGTATGCTTGTATGTGTGTATATATGTGTGCTTAACTACGTAGCTATCACCTAGTACATCAATCCTCCCATCCTCTATACTATTTCACAGCTTTTCCTCTCTCTGAAGATCTCTAATACAACTCCCTCAGTCTGTTTCAGTGAAATAAAGATACAGGCTCTTTGGGCTGGGGATGTAATTCACTGGAGGAGTGTTTGTGCAGGATCCATAAAGCTCTGAGTTTCATCTGTAGCATTGCAAAAATATATATGTTTAAAGTGAAAATACAGAATCATGTTCAAAAGGCTGGGGTATATGGGAGGGCATTAGAGGTACTAAAATATAAAGTTTTTATTTCAAAACACTTTATATTTATGAAACACAACAGGGATAATGTTGATAACATACAGATTGCATCAAAAACTATATTTTGGGCACTATAATTTTATATACTACAATAAAGTAGTATATTCATTAATGTGATATTGTGATCAATAAATATTTTGTTTTTTCTGTAAACAAAATTTCAGAAATCAACAAAATATATATTTTTTGCAACTTCATTTTCAATTAGCATAATTGAAAACAATGTAAGTAACTCAGGAAATGCAAGACCATTAGTAATTTGTGATCAGGTTTAGTTTTTAGAAGGATCTTTCAATGATGTAACTATCATTAGGGCTCTTAAAAGTATTTTACAGAGTACTATATTATTGTGATTAATTTTGCAGCTCCCTTTTTGTACCTATGAACTCTAAGATACAATCAAATAGTCAACATTAAACAAATGTTATAAAGGCAATGAAAAAGGGAAACTGGATATGAGAGGGGAAGTCATGAATTGGATATTGTCACCTCGGATTCAATAGTTTCTAAAAATATATATGTATATTCAATAGACAGATGAGTGTTTCCCTCAAAATAAGACCTAACTAGAAGATAAGCCCCAGCTAGCCATTACACTGGTGATGGCCAGGGCCATGCAGAGCGCGCCTCACTCACCCTTCCCTTGCTCTGTGGACACTCTACAATGGAAGTAAGGCAAGGGTAGGCTGATTCAAGCTGGCATCTTTGATCTGCCATTTTCAAAACTGATTATTTTCCAATTAGGTCTTATTTTGTGATAAACATAGTAGGTACATAAATCCTAGAAGAAAATGCCTTAATTTTAAGTTTTGAAGGAAAGAAAGAACATAATATACTGCTTATGTTACCATTCTGCAGTCTCTACCTCAAGAATGTATAGGAGCCAGAGTAGTTCGCTTGGCTCAGTTTGCTCAAACTCTTTGGCAAAGTCTTATTTCACTCCATTTCTCTATAGACATAAAATGATGGGAAAAGCCCAGCCATACATCTTAATATTGGGACACTTTCAGAACACACGTGTAATAAGATTTTTAAAAAGCTTCCTTTATATGCATTACCTACGTGTATTGCAGTTTCCTGTTTATCTCCTGTCAAGACCCATATCTTTATGTTTGCTTTTAATAAAGCTGATATGGTTTCTGGAACACGTGCTTGAAGAAGATCTTCAATGGCTGTGGCTCCCAATAGCAGAAACTCCTGCACGATTTTAAAGAAATTAATATGGAGTAAAAGCAATAAATTCAGCCAAAAGATACACAGCATAATAAAATATTTTATGCAAATATTTTTGGTCCTTGGTGTTGGTCTATTCTACCACAACAAGAGCAATGCAGCGTGATGGCTAAGAACGTAGGCTCTTGAACCTGCTGGATGAACAATCACAAAGGGACTACTACTGACTCTTCTTTAGTTTCCTCATCTGTAAAATGGAGATGTGTAGAGAAATTTTGTCACAGAATATTATTTATTTATTCATTCATTCATTTTTATGAATTTAGGACAGGGTCTACAGGTGTATAGGATCTACAGGGTCTCACTATGTCGATTGGATTTATAGTAATTCTCTTGTTTTCAGCCTCCAAAGTGCTGGGATTACAGGTGTACACCACCATGCCCAATCACAGTCACCATCTCAGCATGCCCCAGGGGCAGGGCTGGCATGACACGCTGGGGATCAAATCCCAGCTGCTGTGCTCTGCCGAAGCAGGTGCTTTAGTTTGCTGACCTATCTGGCCAGCCCTTTCACAGAATCTTTGAGTTAACCTTTGTAGGGAATTGGAATGTCTATCAGATTATAAATATTAATCATTACATACTGGCTTAGTTCTTACTACAGTAAGATAAATCTTGATGTCTAGGTAAGTTTTTTGTCATTATTATGCTCTAAAATTATCTTGAAAATTCTAAATTTCCTTCTATTTCATTTTGAATTTTGCAACAAACTGGTCAAGTTCTGAGAAAACTCTATTGAGAGTCTGGTATATTCCTGCACTGTATTACTTTTATAATCACTACCCTTTTGTAATAAGTTTTTCTACAAATACATGTATACTCATTTATTGAACCCCTTCATTTTATTTCTAAATGAAACTTACAATTTTCTCTGAAGAGTTTTACACATTAAAACATTAATGATTTTTTTAAAAACTTACATGGCTGTTATAAATTATTTCCCTATCACTGGAGGGAGACAGAAATTTGATGGTAGATAACACACAAGGTAATGGAGCACATGACCTCAGAGAATCTAGGATATGTTTCTCAGAAGCAAACATTAATTGAAGAACAGTATTTTATATTTTGACCCATTTCTAAAGGGGAATTAGATATATAGCAAATGGATTCTATTTTATTATTAGAAAAAATAACATAATTAGAATATCATATAAATATTAAGTTAAAATTTGAAAATAGTCATAGGGTTCTTAGTCTTGTTGACAAGCTGAATTTTTATAAATGTGGAATTTTCAAATCAAATTGTTTCTATTAGACATTTAATTTCATTATTTTACTTTTGTCATTTACACTATAAAAGTAATACAATTTAACTATGTTACCGTATTAAAATTTTGTAATTTAATGTGAAATGTCCCATAATCAGATGAAAGTGCTTTAGTAAAGATTATTCTGTGTAAGTGATGTAAGTTTTAAAAAGAATAAATAATTTCATGATAAAACTACTCAACAAACAAGAAACTAAAAATTTCCTTGCCTCAACAAAAACATAGTTATCACTACATGTAGTGGAAAAAGAACTACCTACCATTACTTCTGTTCTGTTGAACATTGAAGCCAAGTAAGAAAAAAAAAAAGAAGAACAAATGTCTCTAAAATTGAAAGAAGAAAACTATCTATAGTTTTCATCTTTTTTATGTATTCAGTACAGGATCTACAGGGTCTCACTACACAGACAGGACCCATAGTGCTCCTCCTGCTTTCAGCCTCCCAAGCATGGGATTACAGACGCGCACCACCACTCCCAGTCTCAGTTGCTGTTTCAGTGTGCCCCCAGGGGCGGGGCTAGCAGGGCATAAGGGGGATCAAACCTTGCTCCCTCTGCCTGCCTAAGCAGGCTCTGTAGTCCACCGAGCTATCTCGCA
This sequence comes from Ctenomys sociabilis, assembly GCA_004027165.1. Lineage (NCBI taxonomy): Eukaryota > Metazoa > Chordata > Mammalia > Rodentia > Ctenomyidae > Ctenomys > Ctenomys sociabilis. Next base: position 11,879 of record PVKA01045026.1, read on the forward strand.
TGCCCAGTTTTCATCTCTATTTAGAAAAATTTACACAATACTGTAAGAAAATTATTAGAACTAGTAAATGAGTTCACTGGTGTTGCTTTATTTTGTTACACTTGCAATGAGCTATCTAAAAGAATAAAGAAGAATTTAAATCCTATTTATGACACAAGAAAAAATAAAACATACTTAGAAACACATTTAACCAATGAAGTACAAAATTATATTCAAAAAGCAATAAAGCATTATTGATTTAATTATAGAAGATTGAGATAAATGCTCAACATTTGTAAAACAAAGATCAGAAGACTTAATATATTTTTAAGACTGCTGCAGTCCCCAGATTGATCTACAGATTCAACAGTCCCCATCAATATCACAGTAGGTTACTATGTAAAACTGGCAAGCAATTACAAACTGATATGGAGAGCCGGGCGTGGTGGCGCATGCCTGTAATCCCAGCACTTGGGAGGCTGAGGCAGGAGGATTGTTGTGAGTTCGAGACCAGCCTGAGCTACAAAGTGAGCTTAAGGCCAGCCTGAACTGCACAGTGAGACCCTGTCTCAAAAAGACCAAAAAAAAAAAAAAAAACTGATATGGAATTTCAAGGAACCCAGAATAGCTAAAATGAACAAAGTAGAGGTCTCAAAACTCTAGTTTGAATTCTGATTCCAATATTAGCTACAAAACAATAATCATCAAGATAATGTGGTACTGACACAAGAGAATCAATGGGACTGAAGTGAATGTTCATGAAGAAACTTTTTGTGCCTATGGTCAACCAGTTTGAATAACAGTGTCAAGATAATTCACTGTGCAAATAGCTTCTTCAAGAAATTTTGCAGTGAAAACTGGACACACAGACACACAGACACACACAGAATAAAGGTAAGCTCTTAACTCATGGTATATGCAGAAAACAACTAAAGATAGACTACCTAAAACCAGGAGTTAACAAAAGCATGAAACTGTTAGAAGAAAATACAGAAATAAATTTTGTGATGCCGCATTAGGAAAAACTTTCTTAGAGATGATGCCAAAAAACAAGAAACATAAGAAAACACAGTCAGACCTCCTCAGAATTAAAAACTTTTGCATATCAAGATCATTCCAAAAAATGAATGCCTACAGAATAGAACAAAGTAAGCTAGGCCTGGTGGCACATGACTACAACCAAGCACTCTTAGAGGCCAAAGCATGGGGAGTGCAACTTAGAGCTCAGCCCATGCAACTGTTATCAGTATATTTCAGTGACTTAGTGAGACCTTACCTCAAAAATCTCATAAAATATATTTTGAAGTGTTGGTGATATAACCCAGTGTGAGTGTCCTGGGTTTAATCCCCAGTATTTCCAAAAAATTTTTTTAATGAAACAAAATATTTGTAAGATATATGTCTAACAAAGAACTTATATCCATCTGAAGAACAATCATAACTCAACAATAAAGAAAAAAAGACATTTTAAAGTGGAAAAAATCATGGTTTCTTGATTTGACAATTGAGGGTTTAATAATAGTCACCCCAATACTCACAAAACCCAAATAAACTAAACTTAATGACTCTTTTTTAGGGCCTTTAGAGATCTGAGGGCACCAGGCAAGCTACTGTCCTCACAACTGGGCAGAGAGATAGATGCTGAAAGTTGCAGCTTACTAGAACCAAAACCAGGGAATCGAGGGCTCTTGCTGGAGACTGTGCATGTGGGAACACTTGAACTGTAACTGATGAACTGCCAGAGGCACAGGGGGAACTAGCTGGAGAGCCGAAAATTGTGGGGTACCCAGTGTTGAAAGGACTCCCGTGTGTTCATTAATTTTAATTCCAGGAGTCCCAGAGGATTCTTGCTGTGAAGATCAGAGAACTCCCTCTCAATTATGACAGAAGGACGGTAAAAGGAACCATTCTGAAATCTGCCCAGTTATTCTGGTCTCACAAAGGCTATGATCAGGAAAAACTATGTCAGCCAAGCCTTATTGACTTGGGTTTAGTGGTGCCAGCCAATTTCAGGAAACAGTAGATTCTGTCTCCAGCTTCTTTTGGCTTTTGATGTAAAGAAAGGGAAATAAGCAGCTCAGACTTACTGACCCAGTCAGATGTAATCATGGGACAACAGAACACTTCCTGTCCCCAACACTTTCCCACCACAGCCTTCGGGTCCCTCTATAACAACAGGAGATTGAAGAAAAAAGAAGGGAAAGTCTCGGACACTAAAAAGGACTCTACAGAGGAGGCTGAACAACAGAGAGGACAAAAGAAGCACACTGGTTGAAACTTTAGCTTCTGTTGTCACAGCTCCCACAATAGAAGTTGCCTTATTTCCAGCGAGATAAACATAAAAGCTTTCACTAAAGACCTATTTATTTCACTTCTACCCAGCATATCATCTCTTACTTTTAACAAAATATTACAAGGCAGCTAAAGGCAAAAATTATAGTCTGAAAAACAGGTCAAACATCAGAAATAGGCTTAGGTATGGCAGAGATTTGGGAATTATCAGACCAGAAATTAACACAACTATGATTAATGTGCTAAAGAGTATAATGGCTATAGTTAATATGATGCAAATACTAAAAGACATTATCAGCAGAAAACAGAACCTCTAAGAAAGAATCACAAGGGAATTTTAGAAATAAAGTATCCCATAAGAGAAATAAAGAATGTCTTTGAGGTGCTCAAGAATTGTTTGGATTTCACTACAAGTAAAAGACTAGAGAGCCTGAAGAGGTGTGCATAGAAACTTCTGGAAATTAAAAACAAAAAGTAAAAATAAGCTTTTAAAAATGAAGTAGATTATAAATAAATTAGGATAACCCCAGAAAATCATTTTATGAATCTCGATAAAGTGATGCTAAAGTTTATATGTAAATTTTAAAAACTCATATTAGCCAAGAAAATGCTGAAAAAAAATATGAAAGATAGACACTACCTGACCTCAAGTTTTTGTTTTATAATTTTATTGAGAAACAAATAGCAATGAGACAGTTTCAAAGCCAATTAGTAGGATAGTTTCAATAATTAATACATTGCATATTGTTATCTTAGTGGCTATTCATTGTACAAGATGCAGACATGATATCCTGTCCACAAACACTATTAGAACAAATTTTTCTATTCATTGAATCAAGAGAAAGTAGCTGTATATCTATCCTATTTTGAATATACCAATACAAAATAGTCCTTCATTTGTATTCCCTTTTGTTGTTTAGTTTTGTCAGAGAAGGGTATTCCATTGTTATTTAAATTTTGTAGGTACATGAATTCAGCAAAATATTTCAGTATAGACCAGTAGTCCACAGTAGTAGTGGGCTTTCCATAAGATTGGCAATGTCAGAAGTTGTTGACTTGAGACTTTTACAGCTCAGCATATTAATAAGGCTTTACTTTTTATACCTTATTTTTATACTTTTCTGCTGGATAGTTAAGACCAACATAAAGCAAGACCTATATAACAAGAAATGTGAATTTTGTGTCTGACAAAGGATTTACCCTGAAACCCTGTACCACAGTTTGTAGATCCTTTGTCAGTCTGACATCAAGTTTTGCTACAAAGTTGCAATAATCAAGACAATGTGATACTGTAAGAGAAAGAGGGTGTAAGAAATTACTATGAAGTCAAAAGAAAGCATTACAAACTAGTATATTACTAAGTGAAAGAAGCCAGTCTGAAAGGTTATGTACTATGAAATCCAACACATGATATTCTAGAAAAGCAAGAAGACAGTAGAGGGACAAGGAGGTGAAGCACAGAGAATCTATTTGTATGACAGTGAAACCATTCTGATTCTACATGGTACTGAGGAGTTACTATTCAAGCAGTAGGTCTAGCATAGACTAATCACCATGGAAAAAACTCATGTATATCCATGTTAGGTATATATGTCAGTGTGTGTGTGTGTGTGTGTGTGTGTGTGTGT